>CAXKVY010002003.1:0-63555 GCA_964058915.1 Tetropium fuscum | reverse complement strand
ATTGGTTTAAAAAATCAATTTTTACTATTATTAAAACAACTCATAAAGATTTATAGGCAGAGAACGGAAATAGTAGTATTTTCTGAAGGATTTATTGGATGCCTTTCCTGGTTATACGGGCTGCATTTGAAAACGAAAAAGCTTACGGCAAAACAAAGCTGCCTCGGGTGAAAGTTTTGTAATAATGCATGAGATAAACTGCAATAAAAGAGTGAGTAAGGGGCGGTATGAGGATTTAACCGTAATAAAACTCCACCCATATTACAATTTAATAAGTCGTTTGTTTCGCACTCGAATGTTTTTTGATGTTATAATAAATATAACCAGTACATGCTGTTTTAATTATGTTTAGCTCTTACCTAGAAACATCGTTTCAATATTTTCTGATGTCAAATAGGTACTGCTCGCGTTCGCGTGTGTACACGCGTGGGTTTGAGTTTGAAAAAATAATGTAAATCTGAATATTGGTAGAAATATTCTATTTAGTGTACTGAACAACATACCAAAAGTGCTAAGCCGTCATATGCCGGCTTCATTATGAAAAAAGGCATAGTAATTATTGTAAAGCTAGAAATTTGCAAATGTGTTCTACTTGATGTGCTGAACAACATATCAAAATTTCCCAACCCTCTCGTTCTTGGCATTCGAGGGTGTGGAAGTCCTGGAATCCTGGAGCAGCATTCATATGTACTGGAAAAATCGTAGCATAAGCATCATTTGGCTTACATCTTTTGGTACCACACGAAACTAGAATGAATGAATTATCTTTTAAGCCTATAATAGTTGCTATATCTCAATATCCGATTACACAGAAAAACGAAAAACCGCAGGAACTAAGAAAAATCGACACCTTTTATTGCATATGATGTGAACTTTAGGCAGAACATATATCGCAAAAGTGAGCAGAGTAATTGTTGTAGGTCATAAAATAAGATTTCCATTGGTATATCGGAGCTATTTGTATATAAATCGGAGATAGGGCCGCCAGTAGATGCGACGACTTCAGTCTTTTGAGCAATTTCTAGGCCTTCTCCTTTCCGATCCGGAATATCACAGACTTTGTGTTGCATCCAGTGACTGCGTACCAAAAGATTATGCATTCGTTCATACTAGAATTATCTTTTCGGATTTCCCGAATATCAAAAACTTTTCCGGGTGATGTACTTGAGACTTGGAGTTAACATACTGACTGACGTCGTTCAGAAGGGCTATCAGCATGACCAAAATATCTAAGTCTGAAGCTACCACGGTCGTAGTCCTGCCGGATTCATCAATGTCCAACGCAGTCCTCACAATAAGGAAATCTGCTTCAGTAGCAGCTCATTTAACACATACACCAGCTTCTTGAAGCTTGACACATAGAAAAGGTATAAGTCATGCTTTGTTCTTCGGGTGGCCCAAAAAGTCCTCTTGAGTTATTTTCGCTGATGTGTTGACGTCAAACATCACATCAGTTGGCATCTTTTAAGTATTGGAAGTACTTTTAGATTTGTATGGCGCGTAATTCGAACTCCCAAGAAGTCGTCGCGAATACTGGCGTTCAAGCGGCCGTATCTCTGATTCTATAAGTCGGACAGGAAAAGTCCGTACCTATTTTATCACTATTGCGATATCTTCTACCTAAAGTCTACCTAAAATCGAAATCGAAAAAAATTATAACTCGGAAATTTGTCGTTGTTGTTGTCGTCGTCGATCTGCTTGCTGAAAATAGCATAAATTAGTTACATAAAGTTTCTATTCAAAGCTTTTAACAACAAAATTGATTCCTCAGATATTGTTAATCAGATAAAATATATTACTCCAACTCATTCTACCCGACAACATAATATTTTCCGTGCAGTCTAATACGAATTATTATTTAAACTCCCCTTTGCACAGAATTTGTACATCTTATAATAAGTTATCCCAAATAATGTCTGTTGACATATTTTGCTCAAATCTTGATACATTTCAAAATTCTTTGAAACGGTATTTTCTTAGCAATGATTAAGATATTGTAATAATATAATATGTAACATTGTAATATTTTAGTATCATAATAATAATAAATATTATAATATTGTAATATTTATACGTATCCCTACACACATATTATGTATGTATTGCTTCTCTTAAATTAGATGATACTGTTAGCTGAGTATGTGTATAGGTGGTACTTCTAGTCAATATTTAATTTTTATTTTTCTGATTTTAAATTCACTTTGATTAAATCGCTACTTTGTTATCCTTTTATATTGATATTATATTGATATTTTAATTTATTTTCTAATAATTATTGTTATATTACATATTAATACTAGTATAATTTGTTATCTATATTTGTTACTTAACTGACAATAATGTATATAAATATTTTATCCATTTATGGATACTCCTTTGGGTTCGTCCCGTTTGTATCCTTTATCTGAATAAATAAATAAATAAATAAATAAATAGCGTGCATTTAATTTGACGAAGACGACAGCAACGACGACCTTGTAGACAATTCCTCTGTGGAGCCAGGTAAGTGTTGCACCGACAACGAGAGCAACACTGAAGAGCAAACTCTCAGAGAAACATAATCTCGGGACAATACCAACATTGAACGCCCAACAAAAATATTTAGATTGAAATAAAGTCGCAAATAATCATTTCATTTGAATAATAATAGCTATATGTGGATTAGGCCAACTGAAGAAACCACATTAAACAAGCCGCAAACTACCTCTGTGGTCGGTGGGGGGTAAATGATTCGCTTCCGCTGTGCCTCAATGTTGAGCGCGTTCCCGGCCGTGATCTATAAGTCGTATGAAAAACTTGTCTATACGAAAACTGCTGAAAATTGAGTCATATACAGTGGTGTCATTTAAATGTGCCACTTATATTCAATAAATATGATTAAGTAGTAAGAGCTGCCTCTTTTAACTACTCTATTAATTACTCTATTAATTTTTGAAAATTTTGTTTATTGTTAGCAATAAATATATTTTTTATAATTTTAATATAAAAAATATAATATAACGTGTAAAGTAGCACTTTTCAAAACCCTTTGACGTTAGGAAACGTCTTACTTTTCACAACCAGTTACGAAAAGTAAAATATTACGCAACTGGTTCCGCAAAGTTAATTTCAAATTCAGAGCTTTCTCATATTAGAAAAAATCTTGTATGAGGCACGTTGGCAAGCACTATTTTGTGAAACTCGCATCCTTTTTGCGGAACTCGCTAGTGCTCGTTCCGCAGAAATCTGCTCGTTACACAGAATAGTACTTTTCCCAACTGGTTACATAAATAGCTATTATATGATTTCTTCACCCACTTCGAGAGGGGAATTTAGCTGTGCCAAAAGTTTTACCTCAAGTTTTTTTAATTTTAAATTGTCTAAAATTTTTGGACATATATACCTTGCTAATGTTTATTTTATTCGCCATTTATACCATGATTGTAAAACGCCGTTTGCAATTTTTCTGAGATTAGTGTAATTCGGAGTATATAGGTACTGGCATTTAACAATCAGGCCTAAGTGATGGGACGAAATATTTTCATATTTTATACGCTCGAAAGGGATAACAATCTTTGAATTTGGACATCAATGACTATTTAATTGTTGCAATTTATCTGTCAACAATGTCGACATATTTGAACAAGCATTTATCTGGCCACGGCGCATTCGCCATATTATAGAAATAAGACTATTATCGTTGATTGAAGCTATTATAGAGACAAACAAGCATAATATTTAAGCATATAATATTTCTTGAAAAATACTAATATTTATATTTCAATTTATATACATGACCAATTTGGGTTAGATTTTTTGAGACACTTTGAAGGCTCACAAAAATTCCCCTACATTTTAATGTTTCCTTAGTAGTTATAACCAGCATACATACAAATTTGAAAACCCTAGTGACACCCAGAATCCCATATATCTGGTGCCATGTCCTTTATGTTAAATAAATAATAAAATATGTGAGGATCAAAACTTACATAGATATTTGATTTTACATTTCTTGATTTTACTATATAGGTACCTACTTTAAAACATTTTGGCCACTAACATTTGAAACATTTTGGCTTCTGTGTTTATTATATTAAATGTGTTTATATCACAAAACAATGTATATTTAATTATGCACAAACACAAGAATTTAGACATATGACCCTGAAGATGTTCCATATCCAAATCATGAATAACCAGAATGGCAAAATATGACGTTAGTAAAAAATTGTTAGTTTGTGAGATATTGCTACTTTATGAATATCGTGAAAATCGACGTCTTAGGAGACACTTTACAAGGTAGCCAAATATACTGCGAAATACAGAAATAGATAGAGGTATGCAGCCTATCTTCAACTTCAACAATGGGTTTTGAATGGACGTTTTAGCAATTTTTCTTTACCAATTTTAAGGGAGTTATGGTAAAAGAAAACAATCGCATTTTTTTCGGATAATAAAATTCTTTCCATTCCACATATTTTTGGAGTTTCATAGTTGATCATATGTGCGTGTATCGTCTATATATACATCAATGTCAAATTTGTACAACATTTTTGTTTATTTTTATTTAAATTAATTTAGGCATATGGTGTAATTTTTAAAAGGTTGAAAATATGGAATACATTATAAATCTTGTTCGAGGACATGAAAGAAGCTTTATTATGCATAATTAAACAAGATGTGAATCCATAAAATGCTTAAATCAGCATTTTTTCTATTTTTACACGAAATTTTCACACCACAAAAAAAAGGAGCACAATTCGGGACACATATGTCAGGGTAAGATGAGCTTAATCCGAAATTTTCCTGAAAATCTAAGGTTAAGTACTATATATTATGGCCTATGTAGTATGGGCCTCGAGACAATTATAATCAGGTTTCTCGCCCCCAAAAACATAGATCTGTACCCAAAAGTGATCTCGCTACGATAACTGAAACGGAATTAATAGTCCAAAATAACATTAGGTCCCAAACTGTACCTTGCGCGACTGGACAGAAGTGACTGATCCGATGGGCTCCCATTCTGAATATGCTCCTTAGGTCCCAACTGACACGACGGAAAATAAAAATCGCTTTGAACCGCTTAACTTTTGTGCATAATTTTTTTGAAGTTTCTAATATGCCGGACTATCTATCAATCCTCTAGTGATATGCATACTCTCAACTTCATAGTTATGTACTATGCCGCAATGTGCTTTTGGCCATATTAGTTTGATATATTGTTGTCAGTTTTCAATCCAATTAACAGTGTGACAATGTTATTTATGATTGCTTTTTGACTAACTTTAAATTCTACATTAAAAAAATGTCTACTGTCTGTAATATAAAAAAAAATATTTTCTTCTAGGTATTTACTATATTTAAATGACTCTATTATATATATGAATATGCTAAACTGTTGTTTGATTTTTTTTGCTTTAGTGTGCTACGCCATAGAACTCGCATCCAATATTCTCGAGGTTTTTTTATCCATCTGAAAATATACAGATCTTTTTATCTTGAATTTGTGCTATATCACTGTTAAATAGCAAATTTCCTGATTTTTGTAGGAATTTACTATAGTCCCTCAAAAATATTATCTAACCATGGTTAACCAGTTATTTATCTCATAAATAGGGTTTACCTTGGAGGTTTCAATTTTATCTTTATACGATATTATTTGCCTGTAGCTCTCGCCTGTTGGGAGATAAGACTTCTTTATTAAAAATTTGCTCGCCAAGTCTATTACAAATAAGGTAGGTATGGATGTTATTATTTATATACAAGACTAGTTTTGCTAACATATTATTACGTAATACGAATTTCGAACTTAATATTTATATTTTAAAGTATTGGGGCATTCCACCACTTTTGGTTCTTAAAATACTTATAGGTGTACTATTTAATGAACCTAGGCACATTTTGTTTGAAAGGTGCTTGCTTTTTTAAATGGGCATCCAGGCCATAGAGTATGGATCCATAGACCAAGGTGTATCTAATCTAATTTTTGTATATATTAAGTCTTATAGCTGTCCGCCCCCTAGGTTTTGTTTCTCATCATATTAATTCTGAAAGGCCAATAGTGACAAAAGATTGATAAAAAGTATATCATAAAATAAATTGTTAAAATATAAAAAAAATATTAGGTTGTTCAAAAACCCTTTCCAAATAGATTAATTTCGTAAATACGATCATTTAATATGAATAGAAAACTTGTAGATGCGTAGATGCAGGAAACAGGAGCCACCAATTTCCATATGCATAAAATATGGAATTCTATAACTCGAGGGGAATAATGAGTTTCTCGATGTCAGTAATGGAGAGAGAAAATGTTGAGATTAATAATTATGCTGAGGATAATTCCATTAGGAGGGTTAATCCGGAATTGCTGGAAGGACGAATAGCTAGTAGAAGGATACGCGTATTACAGAAATGGAAAAATATACTTTCAGTTAAATTATTTTTCATCAGAGCATTGTCGTAGTTGTAAATAATTATCTTGTCACGTCAACATTAATTTGCTAGAGGTTACTGAATGAAACTTGGTATAAATACTAATGAATGGTATAAATAATGGTAATGGGAATGGTATAAATAATATATCGTATACGAAAATTGAAAATAAATGTTACCAATGAAAAGTTATAAGGGTTTAGCATTTGTTGGATCCGAGAGGTGATATAGTTTGATGGGAAAATATTTGTAATTTTAGAATAAATTACATTTTCTTTGAGAAACAGTTTAAATTGAAAAACTGTTCTTTTTTAGATCAAAATGGTTATTTCAATCAAAATGGTTAGTTTTTTTTTAATTGTATTTTTTATGTATTAGATATTTGAATAATGATAATGCTTAACAAAAATCTTTGACGAATTCCGAATGTATTGGACGAAGTAAGAATGTCCAAAATAGGCATTTTCATATTTATCCACTCTATCCCAAAAACCCCGAGATAAAGATATTTAGTCGATTCGGAACCTCACGCCATTTGAGACTCTGCGAAAAATGATAGATACCTATTTTGAATAGTAGACCGGAATATGATGATAACAATCTCTTGTCTCCGATTTTACCTAGCATGCCTTTTGGATGAGTGAAAGTGACAACAAAGAAAAGTGGATATTTGCCCGATGGATGCTTTCCGGTCATATTTTTTAATGTATGCCCTTTTATCAAAATAAAGTTAAAACTAATTAATAGTCTCATAATAATCGGCATGCGATTTGCAACATTCTAAATGGTTCTAACGAGAACGGTGAATGGTGAATAAAAAATTTAAATTTTCCGCGTTTTCAGCTGCATGTGGATGAAAATAATGAAAATCTGTGTCGCAGAACCCATATGTTTTGGGGACAATCATTATAGTATAATATCAGAGAAAAACACAAAAGTTTTATGTAAGTGTAAAAAAAAGTTGAAAATTTTCAATATGACCGGAATAAGTCCAGCGGGCTAGTGTAGGCTTTTCTTTGTTTTCATAAGGTACACTTTCACTCCTCCAAAAGGCATGCTGGGTGAAATCGAAGAAAATAAACTGTTACCATCTCCCGGTTTATAGAATCAGCCCACAATTTTTTAAAAACGTCCGCTAGTCGTTTTTTTTAAATCGTTATCTGCTCCCACAAAAAACCCAACATACAAATTTTGAATCGAGTTGAACCATAAAACACAAATTTCATCCGGAATTTTAAAAATTCATCACTATCTTGTTTGTGAAAATTTTGCAGGGCAAACCCATGTCGGAATATGAAATATCTCAAAATATATTGTAGAAAATATTAAAATTACCAAATGTCCAAGTTAGATAGACAATAATAAAAAATCAGAATTTAAGTATAGGTACAAAAAAAATTGAAAATAGCAGACATGCCAGATAAATCGTAGCTCGAGCTCAATTTTCAAGACAGATGGCAAAATTACAAAAGTGGACGGCAGTGATTAGAATTACTTGTACGAAGTCGTAGTTCCCGCATCTATTGTGGACTAGCGGTTCTTATCTTAGCTATATATTGATATTATGGAATTTTGTATGATGCTAGAGCCAGAAAAATCTGGTGGCAGAAATTGTCGTTTTAATTAATATATAAGATCAAAATAGATAACTTTATTTTCACCCAAGCAAGCAATTTCATTATCAATATCTCTGAATATTTATGAATTCTTATGGAGAGGGCTGAAACCTTTGATATGAGTTTCGCCAACCAAGTTGGCATCATCCGAACCATTAAAATGTTTAATCGTCTCTGTTGAATTGTCTCTAATGATTTCTGGTATATAGTTCAATGTTTTCTAACATATAGTTAGGGAAAGTAGTTTATTTAACATAGTTCCATTATGTTATTTAATCTCATTCACGAAAAGATTTGTATTAGGAGTATGTGATCATATTTTTATTTTGTTGAGTAAATAATCATTTATTTTTCAATTTTCTATTTTGGATAGCAACATTACCTACTTTCTGTTGAAAAGTAACTCATAAATTTAGATGATTCCACATACAGCCTATATATATTACCCATGTAATAGGCTTCGTGTTTTTATCGACTATTTATTACCAATCACTAAAATCAACCGCACGTTTCTTTTAGAAACCTCTCGTAAGAGCACGTTAATCCAACTCATTTATAGCATGTAATAAATGGCGTATAAGGAATGATCATCAGTTAATCGATAAATTTCCGTTAATCCTCGGAATAACACCGCATAAAGAAGTCGGCGGGGTCCATCTGCTGCAAAAAGGTAGATATTTCAGTTCTGCAACCCTTCAAGCAATGAAAGTTAATCTGTCGGGAATTCTGGATGACCAAACTAAGTCTCTGGATAAAGTGCCATTACCGGTGTAGGAAGTGAGCTGCCGATGATTGGCCATCTGATCCCGTCCTCCCGGAACAGCGGGTTTCTACATCCGCTTTCCCAACTTCCGGTGTTCCAGTAGACAGTGAAGATGATAAACTTCTTACATGTATCATAATTCAAAATATGTTTGTATTCTCTGCTGTTGACTAGAGTCCACTCAGATTTCTTTGGCTTCCTTGGTCTTGGATTTGCTTCGTGGTATTATATATATATATATATATATATATATATATATATATATATATATATATATATATATATATATATATATATATATATATATATATATATATATATATATATATATATATATATATATATATATATATATATATATATATATATATATATATATATATATATATATATATATATATATATATATATATATATATATATATATATATATATATATATATATATATATATATATATATATATATATATATATATATATATATATATATATATATATATATATATATATATATATATATATATATATATATATATATATATATATATATATATATACACTGAGCTCGTAAAGTTTGGAATAAATTCAATTAATCGTTATTGAAGGATTTTCACAGGAAATCCTCGGACACGTCAACCTTATTTTATAAAATGTCACTTTTTTCAGCCATCGATTTTTTTTTTGTTTTGTTCGTTTTTGAGCTATGACGTCATCGACAATTTTTTTAAATGACAACCCATTTTTTTTTTCACGGAATTCGATAGTGCACATTTCTCTGAGTGCGAATATGTCAAAAACATAGTACCTTTAACATTAAAGTTTTCGAGATATTCGGTTGCAAAGTTTATAAAATGTACCATGGCACCATGCATAAGCTATCGGGCGGGTCAAGATTTTTAATAGCTTATTGATTCTAATAGCTTATAGCTTATTACATTTTAAAAGATTAAGGAGTAATATTATTTATTTTGGTAGCTTATCGAACATTTTGAAAGATTTGGGAGTAATCTGTTTAATTTTTTAACAATTTAAAAAAAAAAAAACATTTTAACAAATAAATGATAAATAATTAAAGTAAAAAATAAAATCAGAGTAAATTTTCAAAGTGACCTCCATTCACTTCCTGGCAATATCCCATCCGCCACTGAAACTCCTGCAGAACCTTACCAACAGTATCGGGTTGAATGGTTCGAATTTCATTGCGAATTCTGTCCTTTAATTCTTCGATGGTATTTGGTCTATTGAAATAGACTTTGCTCTTTAAATAGCCCCATAAAAAGTAGTCTAGGGGAGTGAGATCTGGAGATCTAGGGGGCCATTCGATAGTTCCCCTGCGACCAATCCAATGGTTAGGAAATACATGGTTTAAATAATCGCGAACGATCACTGCAAAATGGGGTGGTGCACCGTCTTGTTGGTACCATATCGTGTGATGGGGCAGATCTGGATCTACGTCATTTGGGTAAAGTACCGCAAGTGCATGGACTAAGTCGTCTCTTAAAAATTCTAAATATATTTCACCTGTTAATACGCCTTCAAAGAAAAATGGGCCCAAAATACGATTACCTACAATACCAGCCCAAACGTTAACTTTTTGTGGAAACTGACTACGAGTTTCCATTTTCCAGTGTGGATTTTCAGGAGACCAATATCTACAGTTTTGCCGGTTAACTGTGCCGTCGAGATAAAAGGTAGCCTCATCAGAAAAAACAATATTGCGTAAAAATCCGTCGTCATCAATCAGGCGTTGCAACATGGTTTGGCAAAACTGTAACCTACGGTCAGGATCATCTTCGTTTAACTCTTGGACCAAAACCACTTTATACGGATGCCATTTGTTCAATTTCAAATATTTCAAGACGGAGCTTTGAACTATTCCGTTGTTTGCCGCCACTTGGCGGGTGGGTAAATGGGGATTTTCTTGAAGCTCTAGTAGAACATTCAATTTAACATCTTGTTGCACTGGTGGACGACCCGTTCTAAGGCGATCTCTCGTATGACCCACTTCTAAAAACTTTTGTTCTATTTTGCTAACGGTGGACTGTGTAATTGGTTCTCTGTTTGGATATTTGTTGTTAAATAAACGGCAAACTTCTACTTGTGTGCGAGCTCTGTCCCCGTAACCGATCATCATCAAAATTTCGATTCTTTCCCTTTCACTCAAACGACGGACCATTTTTAAATAAAATGAATTATGATGGAATAATGATTAATCAACTTACTTAATGATATTATTCAACTGATTAAAACAGAAACTTGCGAGGAAAAACTTCAAAATTGTGACAACTGTCAAAACTGTTGTTTTTCCTGCGCTTTCTTGATAAATGATTAGCATTTGGTCCGCTTGTAGAATTCATTCTTAAAACTTTGCAACCGAATATCTCGAACACTTTAATGTTAAAGGTACTATGTTTTTGACATATTCGCACTCAGAAAAATGTGCTCTATCGAAATCCGTGAAAAAAAAAAATGGGTTGTCATTTAAAAAAATTGTCGATGACGTCATAGCTCAAAAACGAACAAAACAAAAAAAAATCGATGGCTGAAAAAAGTGACATTTTATAAAATAAAGTTGACGTGTCCGAGGATTTCCTGTGAAAATCCTTCAATAACGATTAATTGAATTTATTCCAAACTTTACGAGCTCAGTGTATATATATATATATATATATATATATATATATATATATATATATATATATATATATATATATATATATATATATATATATATATATATATATATATATATATATATATATATATATATATATATATATATATATATATATATATATATATATATATATATATATATATATATATATATATATATATATATATATATATATATATATATATATATATATATATATATATATATATATATATATATATATATATATATATATATATATATATATATATATATATATATATATATATATATACAGGGTGTCCCCTTAAGGTCGGCGAGAATACAGACCAAAACATAAAGTTGAAGTTTTCTTAGAAATGTATCCTGTTCAGGTATGTTAAATAGCGCAAATATGTATCATATATCGTCCCTGAAAACCTGACAAAATTTCAAAAATCGAGAAAGCGTCGGCTGCGAGTGCCTCTTGGTACGTTCTATAACTCGACGGAACGTAACATTTCTCCTCCGGTTCTTTTACACAGTATACAATTTTCTATATGTGGCGTATATTACAATTTGGGAAATTTGTACTACAGAAAAAGACGCATTTGACAATACGTCGTTTTGTGAATTTATCAAACGAAATCGGTGGAAAATACGAATCGGCATATCTAACTAAAACTCAGAATACGAAAATTAGCTTCAAGCGTTTTCTTAAATGATCACATTATGTTACTGAGGAATGTTTAGGACATGTTAAATGATTTATATTATGCTTCATGTTCCTAAATGTTTAATGCTCTTAACACAATTTTCTAATACATTATTGCACATTGGAAACTGTAATGCATATTCTGAATACGAATTTATGTGTGAGGCATTCAAACATGTATAAGTGTAAAGCCAGTTCTCTGGACGAAGCGTCAGAGCAATCTCAAAAACAGTGATGACAGTTCACGTTATTGTTTCGTGTTTTAGTTATTGTGGAAGATAAGTGCTTCTAAAATTAGAAATTTGCAGTGGTTTTTGTGCTTTTAAGGTAAAGTTATTGAATTTAATATGTTACTGTGACATTTTAATGCAGAATTTGTTTTTGTAGTATGGCGGCCGAGAATATCGACGTTATGGTTCAGTGGGAAAACGGGGAACAAAATGTTGTTCCCCGATATTTTTATGCTCTTCAGAATAAGAAATAAAATGTTTTATCTTGCTATTGCACTTCTTTAAGTAAGACTAAATCGTATAAACGAGTATAGATCCATAAATCCTTAAATAGTATATATTATTTAAACAACACATTCGTTAGAAATTTGAAACTTATGCTATATTCATATTTTTTTGTGCTGAATTTGTTTGCTACTATTTTATCAAATTAACAAAAGTATATTTCATACTCAGTGGTACGTAGTTAGAAGGGACAATGTCTACTTTAAGTAACAAAAAATATAACGGTGGGGACGTTAAAAAACAAGTTCTGAAACGAAAAACGAAAAAATCCATTTTTAAGTTTTTTAGTAATAATCATACTCACGTTGTACGTAGTCAGAAGCGACAATGCCTACTTAAAGTATAAAAAATATATATAACGGTGGGGACCTTAAATAAAATGTTTGAAATGAAAAAATATAGAACGCAATGTCTGTCAGAAGATGCAAGTAAATGTATAACTTTTTTAATTATTTTTTTTGCAAGAATATGTTTTTATATCATTATTAGATAATCCCCAATGTGCAATGTGCTAATGTGTTTTTCAAAAAATCTAAATAAGCCGCTAAATTGGAAATAATTTACTTTCATAACTATTGAACGTTCATGTGAAATTATGTTATAAATTTTAACACTTCTGGGGAATGGGGTAATGCATCCAACTACAACCGCATTTTGTATCAAGTAGACAAACAGGAGAAACAACATGCTCGAGTTTCAGGTAAATAATCCGTTAAGTCTTTATATATAACATCAAATCATTGTAATATAGAACTATTAAGAGCTATTACTCCAGTTTATGTATACAGGAAACTGGTAAATTAGAACATGAAGTCGGGGGATGGCAGTGATTGCGACATTCTGTCTGCGTCTTGTGGTCTGCTTGTCTAGCCAGTGGAAGAGACAAATGACGCATTCACAAACTTACTGCAGAGATAGCTATTTGTGCTTTTTGGTAGATGATCGAATGTCAGGCGGGAATTTACCACCAAAGTACTTCATGAATATTGAATTTCATGAGGTGAGCAGAAACTATTGACTCGTAAAACAAATTTTGAAAGTTCGTCTCTTGCTTAATGAGCGGCGAAAATTGTTGTTTCATAAAATATATTTTCTTAATGCTACACAGGGTGTATAGTAAAATGTAGGTAATGCAAAATTGTTTAGTTTTAACTACTGTGTGCAGTGCACCTGTTACCATGGTAATATTAGAATATCATTCAAAATGACATTTAGAGACATTGAACAATATCTTGGGAAATATTTATTTCGTTTTTTTGTAATACAAAGAGAATGTCTCCATCAGTTGAAAGGAGACGAAACAATTGCACTATCATTTATGGAAAAGTTGATGGGGTCGCAAAAGATGTACGACCCGCAGAGAAGGACGCGGGCGGGACTCTGACGCAAGTAAACGCGAGGATTACAAGCAAGAATGATAATCCCGACTAGCAACATGTGAGGCCGTTTTAATGGGCGATATTTGAATATCCGAAGACGTATCGTGTGTCCATCCCTTCAGCCTGTCCACCGAGCTTCTCGAAGGATATGGCCTAAAACGCATTTGAACTGGGAAATGAGCATGGGCGGTTGCCTGTTTACTGATGAATGCTGATTTGCATTACATGAATCGGATGGGCGATTTTAGTGCGAAGAGAACGGGATAAATGATGCATGGAAAAATGAAGTGTGATTGCGCTGGATGAAGTGATGAGGAATGGCAACACTGACTTGGTAATTTTAATTGAATAAACCAACCATGAATGCCGTCAGGTATCCTAATTTGTGTAGGAATTAATTTTTTTGTCTCTTTGCTCAGAACTTAGACGGATAGTGCTGGTGCACTGGGGTCGCTTTTCAATAAGTTCTGAGAGATAATGACATCGAGCCAATGAAATGACCTGGTAGGTGATCGGATATGGATGTAATGGAGCACAATATAGGGCATGTGTATATCAGACTGAAACATATTCAAACAGAGAGAGCGCAAGAATTCAGACAAAAGAGAGCAGTTAGGGAAGAATGGGAAATAATATATAATTAGTACAGTAATTTCTTTTATTTGTTACCATTTTATTGTGAAGCTTCTGTTGCTTTATTGTGGACAGAAGCTTCTGTTGCGTTCTGAAGAAGATTTACACAAAGTAACATAATTTTCTTGTGTAAATAACTATGGTACAAAAATAAGATAGGAACTTTTTTAAGTGTTAATTAATTTTTTGTGAAATTAAATTTTTTTAAACGAAACTATATTGGCACAGTGGTACCATTTATTAGTACTATAAATACAATCAAAATTATAACTAAAAGAAAATAAGGAAATATAACTTTGTTCTAATCAAATGTTAAGAAGTTACTAAGGTGGCTTTGGAATACAAAAAAATGAACACAAAACATTAGTTGTTCGAAATCACCAATAGACTTCTGAACTCGCATAGCTGCATCTCGAAGAACATTCGCCATTGGCTGGAGCCGCTATGTTACTAATTGAATTGCGCGAATTAAGTGTTTGTGCAGAAGAACTACCAAAAATAAACTATTCACACAGGAACTAACTTTATTGCGTACAGCAAGATGAGGAAAATGTAATCTTATTTAACCCCCAGCGCAGCTGGCCTCTTATATTAAATAAATGCAGAGTATGCATTAGTTGCATAAGCAACTTGTGCCTTCATCCGGCACATAGGTACGTGTTTAATGTTTAGCTTACGATACGAGATATAAACAAAGTTGAAAATATAATTTATAAAGTATACAATGTCACAACTCGCGTCTTACTCGTAGCTCCAGGTTTTCAAGGGTTGTAACGGCAGTTACATAGATAATGTTTTTAAATGATTTCAAATAAATAAATCAAGGGGTGTTAAATCAGATGACCTTGAAGACCACCTTACAGGACCATTCGTCTAAATTGCGTTTTCTCCGAATATCTGTTGAAGGTAATCAATTGCTATCCTTATGTGGAGGAGCGCAATATTGTTGGAAATGCAGTCCCTCTCGTATATGGAATGCCCCCAATTTAATTTCGCAGAAATCTGTATATGGCACCAGTCAGTGGTGCTTCAAATATATTGGTCCAATGAATATAAATATATTAAGCGTATTTATTATCATGAATCCAAGTGAAACCACATTCCATTTGAACATGGTTTCAATTTCAGTGTCCAGTAAAATTGTTGACAATCAAGCAAATTTAAATAAATAATTATGTAGAGTATGTATGATTGTAGGACGTAGATTATGTGGACGCATCCCCATTTCTCTGAATACATTAATAATGATTACTAAAAGGGGTGTAAAGTCATGTGTAGTAGTTACTAGAACTACGTGCATATAACTTAAGTGAACTTTATATTAAGGCATATACAGGCAAATACGACAGGGAACTTCTTAGATTATGTTTTTTTGTGATGGCATTATTAAGCTAATTACATATCTATTCCCAGGCAAAATATAATATATTACTTTTTTTTACCTTGTAGAGAAAGGTATTATCCTTCTGTAAAATTGTTGACGCAGTAAAAACGCCGATGAGAAGAAAAATGAAGGCAATTAGAATTATGGAAGGCACGTTTCATATTACATATTAGAGAAATCCCTACAAAACTGACAGGTTTGTGCATATTTTTAATTAATGTGTCTCGAAAAATTCTGTCCTAGTATTCAAGTTAGAGTTCTGTCGTTAATTATATGACTTATTAATTAGCGCAAAGCTTTTTATAGGGTTGATTATGACGAGGTTACTATTTATTATAACTTTACTATATTTTACATTTTGTATTTTATACACCAGTGACCAATTTAGAAATACATCAATTGCACCATATTCGAAAATTGTACTCTTTTGCTGAGATAAATCTTTAGAAGCAAGTTCATCTTAAAACGAAATGCAATCTCATGCAATTCCGGGACCTAATGGATTGGATTATTTGTGCTCCCTCCGCTTAAGTGCTCGGTCTATCCAGAATTGCTTTACTTAAGTTCATACAATTTTTTTTTCCGGAGACGACTCTCTGTAGAAATAAATGCTCAGTTGTTCATTTGATTTTAGCGACAAAACAAAACATCAGATACATTTCACCTCGGCATTATCATTCTCTGGGATAACAACAGATCTTAATGATTCTTGTTGCGCGTATCATGAACTTATTTTGAACATTGTGACATAATATTATTAATTTGTTTGATTAGATAGCTTTATTTTAAGCCAGCAACAATGTGTGCCTTCAACAATTATATTCTTAAAAGTAAATATTAACATATTTATTTTGATAAATGAAAATAGCATTTTGGGAGTCTGTTTTAAGAAATATATTTAAACAAGTTAATAATTATCAAATTTACACTAAATATAACACCAGTGTTTTCGGGAGAAAAATCCATATAAAGCTGGTTGAGGTGTTATTGATTTTCGCGATTTATTTGCAGAAAACAGTAAAACGAAGATGAGGAGACATATATATGAAGGTATTCTAAAAGGCAATACTTATCCCTGAAAAATGTGTTTACTCACCGGAACAGCGTATATAACCGCCTCTCGAGGCCGCAACTCACGTTTCCTGTTTCTGGCGCCCCAGGCTTTATTCGTGACACCTAGAAAACTTATCAGCAACAAAACTTTCCAGGCCATCTCTTCTCTCTGGAAAAGAAACACGTATTTGTTAGGTAAAGACAAATATGGAAAGTCTACACAACAAATATTACATTGTGGATAGTCTGGAACATATGAAATATCTGAAGGTCTTTGAAAGGTCTGGTCCACAGGATTCGGACGCCACCAGTGATGTAATATTTATGGCTGTCTGGTGCTATTAGACAACAATATATATATATATATATATATATATATATATATATATATATATATATATATATATATATATATATATATATATATATATATATATATATATATATATATATATATATATATATATATATATATATATATATAAACTACTATTTCATCTGATTTGTAATTTCCAATTTTTACTGTTTGATACCGATCTGCTAAGAAACTCTTTGTCCAAGCTATCATCTTATCTGTAAATCCAATTGCAGATAATTTGTTTACAAGTAGGTTATGGTTTAGTGGGTCAAATGCTTTGGAGAAATCAGTATATACAGCATCCACCTGACCGTTTTCTCCAAAGCATTTAATAGGTCATTTTAATAGATGGCAGGATTAGTTGTGATTGATTTACCCCTGATAAATCCATGTTGCCCCTCAATAGTTAATGCTCTACAAGACACTATCAGCTGATCATAACCTAGGGAGTCAAATATTTTTTTATATTTATTTGTATTACTGGATTGGTTACAGACACTATGATAGTTTTTAATATGTTTTTTGTCACATTGGATTGTCAGATTTGTGTATAGGAATAATATAACTGGATTACCAGCTTCTAGGAAATTGGATCTGCTGCAGTGATATATTGAACAATGAGTGCAGTTGTTGTGTCAGACTTTAAAAGCTTATTTGGAATCCCATCGAGGCCTAAAGATAATTTGTTTGGAATGTGAATGATTTTTTCAATTCATTTTCTCATTTCCTCCAATAACTCTTTTATCATTAAAGTACATGCTATTTGGTAAATTATTGGATTTTTGTTTGTCATTAATAAATTTCCATACTATTTTACTACAGACACTTAAAAAAAGTAGCCTATGTTCATATAAATGTAGGTGAACTATCTACAACTTGTAGCACTATAGGCTCCAACTACGTGAAGTAGCAAAAATCACTACATTTTTGTAGTAAATGTTTTGTAGGAGTTTGTTGCAATATTGTAGTAATTCTTAATAGGACAGCGAATGGTTGTATTCAGAACTACAAATATGAGCAAACTTATTAGTCCCCTTACTTTACTAGTGTAGCAGCGCTTCCTCATTACTTTGTATTTATTGTTACAATCCCTTTCCTGCAATATTTTACGAATCGTGAAATCATTATTTCGATTACAAAAACAAAAACCACGTATGCTACAAATAAGAGACACAATTTTCTAACTACAATCGTGTAGTAAATATAACTGTTTACATTTTTTTCAGTGTAAATGCAAAACTAGTAGATATTTATGTAACATCTGCTAAAAGCAGATATGCCAAAGCATAAGCAAATAAATGTTAACTTAGGCAACTAACAATTTAGTGCCGAAAGCAAAAATACTAAAGGGAGATACGTGAATTATGTTAAATACAGTAATGTAAACTTATGCCAGTAAACCAACATTAATATTTCGAGGTATGAAATTTCCTGAAAAAATACTGGCAACGCATACAAGTAGGTACTAATTGTACTTTTATGAGATGCAGCTTAGAAATTAGCGCTTAAAAGCGGAATATATAATGATAAATGAGAGAGCTAATAATAAATTATATCTGATTTCTAGGCACTAGATATAAATTCATTTACAAGGAAACATAATTTCCTGAGAATAGTAAAACTTCGCATTGTGTTCATTGTTTAGCGTGCTTCGTAATTGAAATTGACTTTTGGTGCATGAAAATTGTACTCAGTGTTGCAGTTGCAATAAGAAATATAAGATTTTAAAATCAGACAATTTCTAAATGGAAAGCTTTCATTCAAATTACATGAGTTAAGTTTTCTTAATTTCAGTAACAGCGGATGCTTTTTCAATAAAAATAGAAATGGTAAAACAAAGTATTTTCGGGGATAGGACAGCTTTGTTATTTCAAATGGGAGCCTTCAAATTTGTCATGGAAATTATACAGCGTGATGGTTTGCTAAGCTGATAAGCTAATAAAGTGATTACTGCGTTTTATCGAAATCCTAAGAAAAAAATACTGATTCACACAGTAGACTATGTAAATAAAAGATAATATGACTTGTAAACGTCAAATTAGTTTATTAACATTATTTTATTTTATCAAACATAGTCCTAAATCTTCTTTGTGTGCTTTTGTAAGGTTTAATTTAAGCCAAAAATATTCATAAAGAAACTCTAATACCCGAGTTGTTAATAAACTAATTTGATGTTTACAAGCCATGTCTTTTATTTCCATAGTCTATTTTATGAATCATAGTTTTTTCGTACTCTTTCGGTAAAACCGCAGTATTCACTTTGAAACATTTTAAAATTTCCGTAGACACCCTCCAGCCCCCTCTGTACAGCCTTTGACTTTAAGGGTTCTCATTTCTGTAGTGCTTATTAAAAAAAATCCGCGTGCACAGTACATGTGATAAAAGTGAATACTTCTTTACCGATTCGTTGAGAGAGTGAGAGAGAAAGAGCTAGAGAGAGAGAGAGAGGTATTGTACATATTGGATTTATGGTAACTGAAGTGTGAAGTGTGGTAACTACACTAAATGGTGTAGATTTCTCGACAATATAGCATCAATCGTTGTTCCTGGTTTAGTCTTGGCAATGTACCGGTCGTTATTCATATCTAAACCGATTTCTCAAGAAGAAAGTGAAGTAGTGGCAACGACGCATCCTCCGGAAAAAGAACATAATCCATTTGGATCAGATTCGAAATCCCAATCCAGATACATCCAGCAAGATATGCATAAATAATATTGTATTCTGGTTAATTCCGATTCTGTCAGGATAGTTTATAAATTGTGGGGATAATTAACACTTGTGGAGGTTGCCTAGTCAATCGTTGCCCAAGTCAAAGCTGCATTCGCTATCTCTGTTTCTCATTATATCAAAATTTCTTTCCGCTTTAGAACACTTGTGGGGGATCGTTGCCCAAGTCAAACCTGCATTCGATATCTCTGTTTCTCTCTCCCTCCCTCATATCTGTCATATGCTTTATCTCACTTGCGAGACGAAAATGTTATAAAATGTGTCGTGACGCGACCTTGAAAAATCACTCATGCGGCAAAAGAAGTATTCACTTCAAAAATACATATGTGCGGGAGTTATTAACATCATATTTGTACAACGTATATTTTTTTCTTCCCTCTACCCTCTATATACAGGTAGTTTGCTTTGGTTATTCTATATTCTGACAATACTACAGTTGGCTTCTGACAATACTTGGTATTACTTGGCTTGCTAGGCATTTAAAGGTTGAGAGGTTGATGAGGTTGATCAAATCTCGCAAATATGTGGTTCACCCCGAGAGATGTTTATTTTGAGTTTTATTCTTTTTGATTTTTATTTTATAATGAATTTTGAATGAATAATTATTAGAAGCAAAACGGTGTATCAGACAGAAAAAATAACTCACCTCACCTCAACAAAATCCCGGCATACGCACATGATAATATCCTTGACGGGATCTCAAAACTTATATAAACCTCAGAATAAATAGCAAAGGGTCATTCATGATTCCTAACATTGTTGATTCAGGCCTAGACCCACTTCACTAGAAGCAACCGCTGCCTGACCGCCACCAGTATTCTATCAAGTTGCCTCTTTTATTTTTGTTTCAGTAGCCTTTCATAGCATGATCGATTTGATTAAACACGGCAGTAGGATAAACGAGTTTTATTATTATATAATATATACTTTTGCAAAATTTCATAATATATAATATTACGTTGCTCATTTATTTTCACTTTTCTCCTTTGTTATTTTCCCTGAACCAGCGACTTGTATTTATTAATGACAGCTATTAAACATTGACCTATTCAAACATAAGTCTTCCATCTCAGAAGATCTTGGCGTACACTGATTTGGCATATTTGGCCCCGGAGGCAGTGGTGCTTCCTTATAGAATATTAGGGTTTATTTTATGAAATGTTTTACTGAAATTAATGTAAACAGGACCAACTTGAATTTGCGAATTATTTATGGCATTTAATTTGTGATTAATCTTAATATCTGACGTGTAACAAAATTTTACTATACGTGAAACATTAATGAAGCTATGCCAGCTCAGAATAATAATTGTTCTCTGTAATTAGCGTTTCTGTAAAATACGTTCAGAAACTTTAATAAACACATTTAATTTGTCAGCTAGACAAAAACTATTTTTGACTATGATGTGGACCTACAAACATTGTAAATTAGTGATATCAGATGAAGCTATATGTTTCTACAAATGTTCAACATCACTTTTAGACTTGTTTGTATTATCTGTTTGTATTATCTAACATCTTCTAACATTTAACATTCTAACATCTAGAGAAATGTATGCTCAATGCTTTTATGGATCAATATGTTCAAATAGAACAATTATGACTATTATAATAGGTAACTATTTTCTATGAATATGAGTTCCTATAAAAACTAATGGCACATAAAAATGTTACTATGAAAATAGTAAGTTTTTACTAATAAATTCAAGTAAAAATGACCAATTAAATAAATCATACATCATTCTGAAGAGCCTCAATAATTGCGAAAGAACTTGGGCAACTTGCAAGTTGCCCAAGCTAACGCAATGATTCGTTATATATACAATGTCCAGAACTAGTGAGTGTTTTTGATTTGTTTGGTCTTTGTAATGGATTGCTACTAACCCAAGATTACTACTTACATACAAATTATAAATAGCAAAGGACTAACGCGTTCGGTGGCGATGATAAGTGGGCGAAAGAAGGGGTGGGCGGTACTTGTAGGCCAAGCTACAGTTTTTAGAGCTATAAAAATATTAGGTAACGAATTGTGCAGAGTTTTAAAGTATAATAGATAGAAGAAACCGCGTATATAAATTGAACAGCCAATTGTTGTTTATAACAAAATGACTTCCAAAAAAACTGTAAAAAACGCAAAAAATATAGTACCTGCACCGTTACCTTTTATTTTTTAATGCCATAGAAAACCGCGGTAGCTTGGCCTATTGACTTGACGCATCTGTGCAGGTACTGGGCAAAACTAATATCGCTTCTAGTTTAAGTAGTGCGTATGCAGAAAATATGCACAACGCAAGGACAACGAAATGGTATCAAGAACCCCAAACGTCCCCCCAAACCAAAATGTCACCAGCCGCCGCTGGTGAAAAGTATAAATATTACGTAATATGCGAAATTAAACTTGTTACAAGGCTTCTTTTAATGAGAAACATATAATGGCAGATATATCTGAGTTAGCAAACAATACATGTAAAAAAATATAAATCCGCTCTCCATTGATAAATATTTATTTTACATCATATTGCCCAGCCACGAGCGATTACCAAAAACAGCCTTCTAAATTACGAAAAACACCGTGCAAATTGTTCCACTCGTGCTGTGTATAATCGGTTCATATCCATACACGTGTTATATAGGTAAAGCTATTTTTAAGCGATCGATGGAAACAGTCACGGCGAGAGAGGGATATAGAGAATATCATCTCTTTTGATTTCGTCTTTGTCCTTTTAGCAAAGACAACAAATAGTAATTATGGTTATGTCGCATATAAAAATTAACTTATTATATACAAACGCATATAAAAATTAATTAGTGTGTAACTTCAAGTTGTATTTATCATATATGTATTTAAACAAATAATATTAATAGATTAATAATAGTCTAACTGATCACTATCCGTTGTTACTAAATATAGAAAATAGCAATAATAAATCAATAATAATAGAGATAGCCATCAATTTATATAAAAAAAAATATGAACAACTTTTACCTGTTTGTATCTATCTAATCCTGAAAATTGGAAAAATCTAACCGATTTAAAAAATATCAATACGTGTACAATAAAAATTTTGAAATACGTAAAAACTTTATAAATCGGGCAACTAATACAATCAAAAGTCCACAAATACGAAATGAAAATTAAACCATGAATCACAACTGGCATAATGGTGTCTATAAAAAATATAGATGAGCTTAAAAAAGAGAACAAAATGAGATATGACAGTGTCATAATTTCATTAAAAGCGTCAAATCCTGCTCTTAAAAAAATATTTACTTTGGTTAAAGGTGAAATATTTGAGTTAAATAAATACACGTTTGGATATACGCAAGAAAAAAGTTTATTTGGTTTAAGAAAAATATTTATTACATACCATTCCGATTTCAAATGTAAGCGACTTGATATAAATTTATAAGTATTAATTCCAGCAAAGCAATATGTTAAATGTAAATAAAATATTTCTTATATAGAAGGCAAGTGACCTTTAAAACAAGAAAACGTATGTATATTTCACATATGTATGTATGTATATAAATGTATATTTCATATAATTATAGTGATGTTTTTTAATGAAGTACTACTTTATTTCAATTTTACTAGTATAATAACCCAATTACAAATATTTGAGACAAAAATATGTTATATTTTAATTAAGGTCGATTTTATTTTATATGAAACTACATAGTTTAGTGTATTTCTAATAGACATTTTTAAAACAACATTACTATATTTTTATTTCATAAACAGTTTGCCTTAATGGAAAACTTAATTTGTTGTCGCTAAAGTTGTGATAAAATGGTGGAACTTAAATATGTTGCCACAAAAAAAATATTTTACTGAATATACCTATATATATATATATATATATATATATATATATATATATATATATATATATATATATATATATATATATATATATATATATATATATATATATATATATATATATATATATATATATATATATATATATATATATATATATATACCTATATATATTTATTATTAGTTTATACAAAATAATAAAATAAATACATATTTACAGATTTTCCGTAATTCACAAATAAAAATTGTGCTCTAGACATATGCCTTTCCTATATAAGTAAGCACTTACTTATAGAATAATGTATTAGTTCCTGTAAGTTCCAAGATTTCCTCTACTTTTAAACTGCGGCTGTCGTATATAAATCCTATATAAGTATCAGCAAAGTTTAAGGAATTAAAATATCACTACATCGGAGTTGAAGTACCTACTAGTACTGGGACTGGACTGGAACAACCCGCACAACAAATAGACAACACTTTTTTCTAAGAAAAGCACGAAAAATGGCAGACGTGGGCAGCCGGATGTCGAATTTGCATAGGTTTGTACTTTTGTATTTTGTACGTAAATCAGTAACCTACCACCTGGACCTGACGACCTGTTCCTCTTGCCTACTATAATAGGCGGTACAATAACACAAATATATCAAATCGTCAGATCAACTAGGTATTTAGTGTACTTGAAATGAAATAAATGTACGTTTTCAGGTTTAAATAAAGCGCTGTATATATTTTTTACATATGGTTTAGGCAAAGCATTACACTACTTCCACTGATATATTTGTTTATGTTTAAAATATGGTTAAAGTTCTTAAATTAAGAAATTATTATTTTTCTGGTAAATTATAAAACAGCTTATTATAACTAAATACATATATTGGTCTCACATATTCAAAATAGTTTATTTTAAATACTTGTCAGTATATATTTTAAGACAATTATAGTGTGTCGCCTTTTAAATTTAACTGCACACGGATGCAACGAGCTTATGTTTCTCTTATAGTTTATATTACATATATTTTTTTACTGTGCTTTATACATTTTTAGATAAATAACAGGTGTAAATAAAAGATCATTTTGCTTTTGACCTACTGACTACACAAGAAGCTCCAAAATTAAAAAAATGGTCGAGACAGTAAAATCGAGAGACTAGATTGAAAAAGTGAAGAACATACTTCCAGTTGTCATATCACCTGTAAATATAGGGTGCGTGTGAAGAAATAAAATAATTTCCAACCGATATTTAAAGCTGAAGTGTTTAGGATTAAAATAATTCTAAAATATTTGCAATTTGCAATCCATTTATAAATGAAAAACTTACAGCTTCGTATAGTTGGTCTATATTTAGGGTGGCCCATTTCAAATTATTAGTAGTATACCTACATTTTCTAATGCCAATAATTCATATAATCAATGTATTTAATAATTTTCACTACGTATATAGTATATACCGACTCATTTCAATGAGTCTATCGTTACTCGTTACACCCATAAGTAAATTATTTTTGGAAAACATTAAAAAGCCGCCCTAAGAAATGCCTGGAAACTAATAAAATCATATATGAAAAACAATTTGAATTTAGAAATATATTATGTACTATAAATGACGAGATAAATGATGCCATTTATAGTACATTGCCATTTAAGGGACCGCCTAGCTGCTAGACGTGACCGGTAAGATTTCGATCTTCGAAGTTAAGCAAGACGGGCGTTGGTGACTCTTGGATGGGTGACCTAGGCAGGCTTGGGGATGGGCTGTGGCCAACTGAGACTTGGGAACACTCAATATCTGCCGCGGGCGCGTGGTCCCAGATAAATGGTAATGAGGACAGTAATAAATAATCTCGGTAACTCAGAACCAACTTTACATAAAAATTATAAAATTGTAAAGAGACTTTACCACCGATCTACCCGTACGTAATAAATAGGATGGTTTGAAAATTAGCAAGAAAATTAGCAACACCAAGATCAGTATCCAATTTTAATTTAATAATGGATAAATATATTAAAAACATCCCATATTCAACATATTGTAGTGCCATATTGCCCTCATTATCTTCTGGAATCTGGAATCTGGAATTGCGTCCGGAGTGCGGATCAGAGATTCGCTGCACTTAGGCCCCATTGGGCCCCTTGTGTTTCCTCCGTGAGGGAAATGTCTCCCTAGGCCATCAACCAGCCCAATGTTGTACAAAAGGTGATGATGTTGCCCAGGGGCATATCCCTCAAATTGGCCATAGAAGGCCAACGTTCCCCCAATATGGATACTCTGGTCGATGACACGGCGGGACATTCGCAAAGTACATGCTCGATCGTTTCATCTTCTTGTTCACATCCTCTGCAGATGGGTGTGTCACTTTGTCTCATGTTATAGAGGTGTTTCCTTACCCGGCAGTGTCCGGTTAGGATTCCTGTAACAAATCGCAGTTTACCCCTGGACATTGCCAGATAGTTCCTCGCCGTCTCTTCGCTGGGATATCTCAAGAGATTTCTGGCCAGCTGACAGCTACTTGTTTCATCCCATAACGTCTTAAATTTTTTGTGGGTGTTTTCCTTTATTAATTGGAGTTTCGCTGCAACTGGTAGTATACTTGAAGGACCAGGCCCAAGGATACTCAGGCTGGCTGCCTTCTTGGCCAATTTGTCAGCTTCTATATTGCCGTTGCATTGTGAGTGTCCTTTGACCCAGCACAGGCAGATGTTATTCATCTGACATGCTCTCACAAGTGCTTGGTGACATTGCCATGTTGATCCTTATTTATAATTTTTCAGGCCCGTAGTGATTGTCTACTATCTGTGCAGATTCTTATTGTCTTGCCCGTTATTTATCTGCGAGCAATCTCTTGTGCGGCTATGGTTATACCAGCGAGTTCTGTTTGTACTACACTGGCATTTTTATCCATAGTCCAGCTGCATCGGAGTCGCAGATTCCTGGAATATATATCACAGCCTGCTCCATCCTTTTTCTTTGAACCGTCCGTGGAGACATAGTTTACACCTTCAACGCCGGCCTCGTCTTCACCAGTAGTATGTATGGTGTAAGGTTTGTCAAAGACAAGCCGAGGCGGAATACCATCTGCACATGCCTGTAAAAGGGGTATCTTTCTGACAGCCTCAGTCCACAGGGGGCTTCTGGTTTGACCACAGCTTGCGTTTGGTAGTATGCCAACGGATTTAAGGCGAGTCATGGTAGTCAGAGCCACTTCTTCTAGATGTAGGTCTAGCGGTGGAAGACACAGCATTATCTCCATTGCTCTCGTTGGTGTTGTTCGCATGGCTCCGGTTATGTTCAGACAGGCAACTCTTTGTACCTGGCATAGCTTGAGTTTTCCTGTTATTTGTTGACTCTTGGGCCACCAGACAACAGCTCCATAGGCCAACATTGGTCTTATGATAGCAGTGTAAATCCACAGGGCCACCCTGGGCTTCATTCCCCAGGTTTTCCCTACGGTCCTGCGACACTGCTCGTATGATATGTAGGCATTATTTATTCTTCTTTCGAGGTGAAGATTCCAGTTTAATTTAGCATCGAAAGTTACCCCCCAAGTATTTCACCGGTGGTGCAAAATTTAGTGCTGTGTTTAGGAGAACAGGTGCTCTCATTGGCTCCAGTTTTCTTTTCCTTGTAAAGAGTACCATTTCCGTCTTCCTGGGGTTGACGGATAGGGCATACTCCTCACACCAATTTTCGATTATTCTTAGGGCCATCTGCATTCTCTGACAGAGGGCTCCCTCGAATTTTCCATTAAGCAGTATCGTTAAGTCATCTGCGTATGCAATTGTGAATCCTTCCACGTTGAGGTGGTTTAAGAGGCTGTCAAGAACCAGATTCCATAGCAGTGGTGATAAAACACCTCCCTGTGGACAGCCTTTCGCAACCAGTCGTCTTATGACAGTGTCTCCTGCACTGATTTGTACTGCTCTTTTAGAGAGCATGTTGAATTACCAGCTGCTCACAATATGAGGAACGTTCCTATGTGATAGGGCCGCTGTAATTTTAGGAAAGGTGGTCTTATCAAAGGCACCTTCTATATCTATGAAGACACCCATTATTACGCCCTCATTATCTTATTTCTTATGTTATTATTTTAAGGTAAACTATGTCATATAAATATGCAAACAATTAACAATAAGTGGTGACATAGAGACTAGGCCAATGCCGGCTTATTAAACAACTAATGCGAACTAGGTTACGTACACCCGTTCGTACTGACCTGGGTGAACAAATAATCATTAATTATTATTCATTAATCGGCAGTAGGTAATCACTAGATATCGAGCATCAACGTTATGTATCAATTAGCCGCTAAGAGCTAATCATTGCCACGATGGGTAAATAAACAGATGCCGAGTTATTCTACTGTGCTTGTATTCACTGAGTGGTTTTACCACTACAATATTAATTTTATTGACTATCAAGGACCACAGTACTATAATAAATTACCAATAGCAAGCAAAAATAACCACAGTAGAACAAAATTTAGAAATAGTGCAAAAAAATTATTACATCATCGGTAATATTGGATTAAGCAATTATTATCTTATCACCATATATTTTAAAATATTTATTAATTATTTATAATTTGTCGTAAATTTTTTTGAGCAAATATTATGCAGAAAACCACCACTTGATAATTTACTAAACAAGTATAAATTATTATTTATGCGTAATTTCCTGAAATTCTTCTGAAGTCCGCGACAAATTGTTTCCCCAAGTCAAGTTTTATAGATATAATATGTACTTCAAGGGTCTGCTATTGGGCCTTTGCTTTTAATACATTAATTAATGATATTACTCTTAAGGTAGGTAAAATTTAGATTACCAGCGTAAAGTAACGCTGGTGATCTAAATGTTTACAAATAAATCTAGATAACCTCTCTTAACTGTGTCTAATAGAATCATCAAACTGCCATTAAATTCTATACGTAATCGTTGGATGAAGAACTCATACTCAACGAGGTAATGTTATGTCGTTCACTCTATGATAAATTCGCTTACTTGTGGCTAGGGTGTAAATCTGCAGAACGGTGTATTTAAAATGCATATATAAATTAATAATAACCAGTAATTGGTATATAAGATATATAGTAAGAGTGTAATGCACCTATTTTGTATTTTCTACAAAGTTCTTGATGGCTTTCTCCGAGATTGAAAGTTATTAAAATCTATTTCAGTAGTGTGATTCCAGCAATTACTAAGACGTATAAAGCACAGAAACCTAACCGAGCTATATCAGATCGAAGTGTAAATACCGCTAAATAAACTTTAACATCCGTCTGAGTAGAATTCTCACAGGGTTTGATTGTTTGCTCTTATTCAATTACTGATTCTAAAATAAAACAACGTTTAAATCAAGATTTACGATATTACCTAAAATCGTTGATTAAAGGAATGACGATAATTAATACAACTGCGCCTTTGATAGAGCTGGCCTTACTATCATAGTGTGACACATGACACATACTAAATAATCCACTACCCGAAAATAATTGTAATACTGAGCTTAAACAGATAGCATCTAACAGATAGCACCTAACAATCGATCCTGCTTTAATTGACAATATATTATACAAAAAACGTTACAATTTGGCAGTCGAACTAATCTTTAAAAGAACCATAAATTAGTGCACTAAAGTTTTTTTCATATGTAAGATCATATGAAAATAATATGAAATTTTGAACAAATAGCGTTATCATTATCACTGATAAATCGAAAATAATAGTTCTAGTAAATAAAAATAATTTTTGACTGTAAAAATTAGAAATAATATGGTATAAAGTTAAAAAGTGGTATATATATATATATATATATATATATATATATATATATATATATATATATATATATATATATATATATATATATATATATATATATATATATATATATATATATATATATATATATATATATATATATATATATATATATATATATATATATATATATATATATATATATATATATATATATATATATATATATATATATATATATATATATATATACATATATACATATATACATATATACATATATACATATACATATATACATATACATATATATATATATATACATATATACATATATACATATATACATATATACATATATACATATACATATATACATATATATATATATATATATATATATATATATATATATATATATATATATATATATATATATATATATATATATATATATATATATATATATATATATATATATATATATATATATATATATATATATATATATACAGTGCGTTAGAAAAGTAAGGGATACATTCAATATTTCTTAAGACTTACGTATCTATCTAAAATAGAATTATTTTTAGATAGAAACGTCAGTCTGTAGAAATATTGATCTTATCCGTTACTTTTCTAACGTACTGTATATATAGTGCGTTACAGTCAACAATGAACAATTTAACTCAAGAAAACTAAGAGTAAAACGTAGTAAGAAACAAAGAACAAAACAAAGAATAGATGAAAAAGAATAGGAACGTAGGTATAAGTATATATTAATTTAAATTAAATGTTCGAAATTGCGACCGTTCTCTCTTAAACACAACTCTAAACGACTGAATGTTTCCACCCATACATTATTTAAAACAATCGGAGACATTGCTCTTATATGTTGCCATATTCGTTCCTTCAGTTATTCCAGATTGCTCGGTTTTGGGGAGTAAACTTTGCTTTTCAAGTAACCCCAAAGGAAGAAACCCAATGGGGTTAAACCAGGCGACCGAGCAGGGCCTCTTCGACCAATCTACCGCCCTGGGAACACCTCGTGTAAATATTGACGAACATTTACTGCATAATGAGGGGGTGCTCCATCTTGCTGATACCAGAATTCATGGGCTGGAACGTCTGGATAGTCAATATTTGGGAACAATACGGCAAGTGCGGGGGTTAAGTCGTTGCGGAAAACATCTAAATCAGTGTCTCCGGTTAAATTTCCCTCAAAGAAATATGGCCCCAAAATCCTACTTCCTAAATAATATCCGCCCATACATTTATTTTTTGTGGATATTGAGTGTGAGCCTCAATTGCCCAATTTGGCCTGTCACTACCCCAGTATCTGCAGTTTTGACTGTTCACAACGCCATGTAAAGAAAACGTCGCCTCGTCCCAAAATAAAATAGAATTCGTTAAAAAAGTGGGATTTATGCGTTTTCTATACAACACATATCCTGGCAAAATTGAATACGTCGATCTGGATCATCCTCGTTTAACTCATGTATTAATTTAACTATATACGGATGATACTTGTTGTTCCTCAGAATTTTGTGAACTGACAAATTTGAAATTCCTTTTTTACCTTTACCAATTTTTTTATCTTTACCAATTATATAAATAAATATAAAGTGTGCTATATTGCCGAACTCTTTAAAGAGTTCGCCTACAGGAATCTGCCGGAAAAGTATATTTTTGCCATTTAAAAAATTATCAATGACGTCACATCTAGAACACCTAGAGCTCAATCATATTGTATATTACATCAAAATAAGCGGCATTAAATTAAATTACATTAAAAATTAAAATCGACGTGTCCGAAGATTTTAGTCAGTCTTAAGAAATATTGAATGTATCCGTTACTTTCCTAACGCACTGTATAATAATAACACATTGTTTTTAGTTTCTTTAGTTTCCTAGTTTCCATCTTCTTTAGTATCTTAAGTTAAGATCGTTCATTTCGAATTATAAATATAACATCTGTATAAGCATGTGAGACGACTATTTTTATAAATAAATGAATGATTAATAATACAAATAAATAAATTTTAAATATAAAAAATTATTATTAACTATGACAACATATTTTTTCAGCATATGTGACTAATCCATCTTTTATAAAAAATACCGATATATTTTACCTCTAGGCTATCGTCAAATATCGTCATGATTTTTATTATGATTTTGTAATAAATTTTTTTTTTATATATTTATTTATATTACAAATCCAGGCAAATTAATCTTATAGGTAAATTAATCTTATAATAGGGGTCACCCTAATATGATTCCCACAACCCTAAGATAATGAAACATAAGATAATGAAACAGGTAACCCTAATAGCTCATTTGTTTTTACAAAGCGCAGTTATTTAAAACGCCCCTCTTTCCATATCAGGCCGATCTGTAAAATTCCCTACGTGAGTTAGTTGGTTTAATGACTGCATATACAAAACTTAGAATAATTATTATAAAGATAACGAAGTAAAACATGAACTTTACCGAGCTGATTAAATTTGCAAAGGGTAGGGCTAATTTGTTCTGCTTGCACACCAGAACCATGATTTCAGCATTAAAACGAATCTGGCTATGTAAGCTCGGCAGATTCGTTCCGACATTTTGGTGGAACTTTTAAATTACTGGGTTTTAGCTGTTCGGCGTCTCTGTTAAGCAAGCGATGATTCCATGATTCTGCATGTTGTCGAGCAGTATTAATGCCGGAAATAAATTAATAAATTAAAATCAAATATATGTTTAAATTTACATCCCGTTGTCAATCGACGTCGAATACGTTAGATATGTTAGCTAAACTACGAGTAGGTAATATAGTATTTTAAAGCCAGCCGATGTTTGCTCTGCCTTGGTAAATATGTCAATCATAATAGGCTTGCGTTTCGCGCTTATATCGACATATATTTTGTACTGTAATTTTGAAATTTGCTACATATTGACTTTAGTAATAAAGTGTTTAAGAATATATTTAACGTTTCAGACTAGACTCTTAATGTTTTAGACTAGATAATAGCAGCATACCGTTTTTGTTGTGCAGCTCCCGTTAGCTCTCGGTAGCTCCCGCCGGCTCTCGGTTCCGTGCTTTAGTTTTCAACATTTCCTCGGCTTTCTTTAGAAACCGTTTATGTCTAATAAACCAAATTTTTCAGGGGAAACTAAAAACTGTAGAAAAATGTCAATTTTTTTGGGAACTGTTTCTGACTACTGGATAGGGCTGGAACCTTTGATGTAACTGTAACACTCGGAGTAGTTTCCACAAACACCAAAACACTTTCACTTCGCTCGACGCGCGTTTCGCCAACCAAGTTGGCATTAACTGCTTACGAGTAAAGTATTTCCAAATGTTTCAAATAGCAAAATTTCATTGTGTGAAAGTAACAATTAGATGGTATCACTTCATTGCAGTAGTATATATGTGAAACTTTTATAAAAAAGTCACCATTTATGTCGATTGTGCGGGCACGCCTATGTGGGATGTGGGCAGATATTCTGAGCTAGTATATATATGATGCGGGTAGCAGAAAATAGACATCATGAACTGCGGCTATTCATCTGACATTTTTAACCTTTATCAAACTGTCGTACAAGATCATTAAAGTTCTATTGCATTTTATGCAATATTAGATACCCGCCTTTAATAGCAATAGTATTACATAACAATAACTGAAAGCAGCTTATTACGAACGACTGGGAAACGATACAAATGGGCCATGCAACGACTGAGTGTTAGTATCTATGAGTACTTCTTACGCTGCATGAGAGTGATTTTTCAAGGTCACTACACATTTTATAACAGATATATCGAATGCAGCTTTGACTTGGGCAACGATCCCCACAAGTGCTCTAAAGCGGAAAGCAATTTTGATATAATGAGAAACAGAGATAGCGAATGCAGGTTTGACTAGGGCAACGATCCCCCACAAGTGTTCTAAAGCGGAAAGCAATTTTGATATAATTTATAAACAATCGTGACAGAATCGAAATTAACCAGCATACAATATTACTTATGAGTATCCTGCTTGATACATCTGGATTGGGATTTCGAATCTGATCCAAATGGATGATGATCATTTTGCGGAGGATGCATCCTCACAACAACTTCACTTTCTTCGTGAGAAATTCGGTTTAGATATGAATAACGACCGGAACATTGCCACGACTAAATCAGGAACAACGATTGATGCTATATTCTCGAGAAATCTACAACATTTAGAATCACGAGCATATGTGTCACACTTCAGTTACCATAAAGCCAATATGTGCACTACCTCCTCTCTCTCCCCCTGTCTCTATCTCCCTCTCACTCTCTCTCACTCTCTCAACGAATCGGTAAAGAAGTATCCACTTCTATCCCGTGTAGCACAGGCTGCACGCGGATTTTTTGTATACGCACTAATTCTCAAAGTAAAGTAGGAAATGGCAATGTCTGCCACAATAGGTACAACCTTTTATTGCTTCTTATATTTTTTCTAATTACAAAATATCAAGTATAACTTTCATTAGAAATTTTACAAATTACCTACAGAAGTTAGATACATTTGAGTGTTTAGGAAAATGAAAATGTAAAAACAGCACGAACACCAACATAAGCTATATCCTGAATAGTCTACATGGTTAAACGAATCGTGACAGTAATATTAGGAATTTAAAAAATGAGTATAATGTTGTAGTGTTCAGAGAAGATGCCTATATTCCTCTACTGATATTGAATTACAGGAATATGAAACTATTATTTAAACCGAAAATCGAGGAAATATCTGCAGACGCGTTTTGACATCTCTTCGATGTCTCTTTTAGGGTCGAAGTCTCTTTTAGGGTCGATGTAGGTTTGTCTCCTGAGTATCCACCAAAAAGTCACACCCCACACCCCTTATAGGGTGTTGCAATAGGGGCGGTTTCTAATTTTTTTTGAATTTTTTTATTTCCAACTGTACACAATAATAATCTCTACAACTTTGCCTGACAAATTTTTTGGTAATTTTGATTTTTGACGGTCCATAGCCCGTGATATGGGAAAACATCCACCATATTTATTTATTATAATTCAAGAAATACACAAACAACAAGGTAAATAGCTGGTTTTTGCAGTGTTGATAGAGATCTGTCTCCTGCGTTTCCAACCAAAAAAACCACAGTCCAACCACTTCGGGGTTTAACGCAATAGGGGTATTATTTTGGGGTTCTGTCTTACGTCCCACCGCGTATGACGTCCGAAAACGTATGATTGATTGAGTTATTAATTAGAGATTTCATACTGCAGAGACTGTCTAAAATTCCATCAAGATCGTCATAAGCCAGACAACCCAACCCTAAATAATGCGCGGACTCCCAAATTCCTCATCCACCCTAAATTCCCATCAATAAATTATTACTATTACCCTCCCTAACCTCCCCATACCCCATTTAACATACCATACCCCTTTTAATCCCTAAACCATAAGATATTGTAAGCCATAACAGGCATAAAAACCACCCCAGGCACTGTATCCCATTAAATCCAGCAACCTCTTAAATAAAGAGCCAATAGCAGAGATATGTGTAGTCAAAATACAAGCATGACAAAGTACTCATAAGAGGGTAGATCTCAATATTTTTGACAAATCAATGTTAATTGTTATATTCAGGATAGCTTTCAGCTTTCCAAATCGATAACGAAGACCATAACATTGAGGGCTTAATTTTCTTTGAAATATCGGAAAAATAGACAAACAGCACATTTTTAAAGTTAGATCCTACATGTTTCTTCTAATCAGCCGCGACATTAAATCTTGTGCTTTTCTACCTAATAAAGCAAATAACTATTGTCGGTTATGTATGAATAAGATTTAATTGTCACATTTATTTAAACACCACAACCCGAAAATATGAAATTATACGCAATGAATGAGGGTACAAAATGACTATATTGTCATATCCGCAAACGGTTTGGGAGACTCTTTAAGAGAACCCGTCTATGAATATGGTTAGGGTGCGACGAGTCTAATATCAGTGAGTGGAGTTGGTGGTGTATGAGTGACGTCTATGAACAAAGATACCGTCCGTACATAAAAAGTAAAAATAGCTGCTAAAATATCGCGTTGTCTCTGCGGTGCACTATAAACTTCCGAAACTTGCCCGACCATAATTAAGTCTTGGGAAGGTTCCCTATGGCAGCTTACTTAAGAAGTTATCCGGCAAAAATGAGTTTTGTGCGAACTTTGGCGCAAATTCCACATTTTATTTTAGACTGACCCTAACCGCATGTATGGAACTAAATAAATAAAATAGGATTTCGTATCCATGATAAGCTCTAATAATTCAAGTTTTTGTCCTGTTTCCGTCTGCGTCTGCCTGTCACAAAAATTACGGTAGGCTTTTAGATAAATTACTAGGCGATTCCTAATAGTGACACGTCCACCGAACATTAACCGCCTGTGCCTCAACGACTGTATTTTTGTTTACCCGGAAGACCCTGTTTTTTGGTATTTGTTATTCATGCGTGCTGTCAACAAACAGAAGACTATTCTGTCCTGCGGGATAAACTTTTTGCATTAAAAAGTCGACTAAACTACGCTTGATATAATAAAAAAGTCTGTGCTTTCCCTACCATTGGTCTCCTCTACAATATAGTTTCCACAAAAGCGGTTGGTAATTATCTTTGAGTGCTCAAGAAGATCATTAATTATATTATATTGTGAGCTATCTCATGTAAGTATGTCACGAGTGTTTGCTATAAAGAAATATTTTATTTAAAATGGAATTGAAAGATGATTCGCATTTTTTGTGCTTTTTCTTTAAACTTTGTTTATAGTAATTGAAGTGCTGCAGTAAAGTTTATAGTAATTAAAGTAAAACTTATATGACCCCATGCGCAAAACTATCACAGTGATACATTTGTGTTGATAGTTAGATTTCCAATTCTCACAGAATCAATTAGGTATCCAACTAGCCATTGTTTTGTGCTTCGACTATTCTCAAATAAATGGCCCTATCCAAAATCTGGGGTGTACGGCATTTGCGGCAATACCCGCCAGCCGTTCCCCACTTATATTAACAGATGGTTTCTAATTATTGTAACATTGAAGACATATTTGATATTTATTCTTTTGTACAATTAAAAAACCGGCCAAGTGTGAATCGGACTCCAAGGGTTCCGTACCATTATCTATAAAAACAGCAAAAAATCTTGTCTGTTATATGGGAGCCCCACTTATGGGTACTGACTTAGATTAAGTACTTGCGTACTACTTATGATATCTAAAGCCTACCTACTTAAAATAATAATTAATTTCGTCCGACCGGCGACTCCGGCATTTATTAGCATACAGATTTAGGTCCATGTTCATTGTTGTATGGGAGCTCCCTTAAATATTTATTTTATTCTGTTTTTAGTATTTGTTGTTATAGCGGCAACAGAAATACCTCACCTGTGAAAATTTCAACTGTCTAACTATCACGGTTCATGAGATACAGCCTGGTGAGAGACGCACAGACGGACGGACGGGCAGCGGAGTCTTAGTAATAGGGTCCCGTTTTACCCTTTGGGTAGGGAACTCTAAAAACTGAAAAGTATTTACAGCCTAATCGTAGGGTATTCAAATATTTAGATACATGTTCTTTGTTCAATTGTACGATGTTTTTTACTACTATTTTACTTTGTTACTGTTACCATTGTTATTGTTAGTTTTACTATGTTTATTTATTGTTACCATTGTCATTTTTACAGATTTTATTGCTACCATTGTTTTCTTTATCGTTTTTTGTTACCATTTTATTTCAATTTACCATCGTATCCTGTAATTGGGCTTTTTGCCTGTTGGATATATATTAAAAATAAATAAAATAAATAATGTATAATGACCACTTCAAATATAGGTAAGCCATATATTTTTCCGGGTTAGGAATAGTATATTACTCGTACTTAATAATAATAATTTTATTGGCACAAAAAGGATTTAACAAAAATAGTGTTAAAAAAAATATCACCTTGCAAATAAATGATGACTTAATGATTGAACAATGACATATATTACCATATGAGTATAAGGTTTGTGCCAATGATACGAGTGCATTAAAGGTTATTATTTACGAATAAAGTGTGATATTTTATCCACAAAAATTTAATAAAATTAACCTTTATGTTTATTGGAGGAGTTGCACCAACATCTTAGCTATTTACCACTGATATACCTACTATTGACATTGTTTTCTAACCCTTTATTATCATTAGTGATAATTATTTAAGGTTGGTTGCAGTAATACCAAGAAAAATCACATCCCAGAAAAGCGCTTAGCTAGGGTTATCAAAGTGTTCTGATTCGCCGAAAAACCATTGTCTGATGAAAAACTGAAGTGTAATGACCACCATTATATTTCAGTTTTTGAATAAATAATGGACATCATTTTAAATCGTAGTGGATAAAATAGATACTTTGCCCGCGACTTAGTTGCGTTAATACGGTTTATGTTAAACTACACCTACATGCAATTAAGAAATATTCCGCATTCCCTTGGGCTGCACATTTTACATGACGCAATCCGTTAAAAATAGTGTAAGCCGTTAGGCTTTGATGTACCTAAACTAGGTCAGGGAACGGAGCAAAGGACTCATTGAATTGTTTTTATGCCGTTTCATCAAGGAAATTGTCTAGGACAATAAAATTCATGTAGTAACATACAAGTGTTGCGGTATAGGTACATATTTTATTTTTTCATTTACTTACGGTAAAATACGATTAATAATAATTAATTAGTTAATAATAATAAGAAGAAATTATATTATGTGGTCACAACCAAAACCATATAATCAGAAAGCTACATGGATAAACACAGGACAGGAGAAACACTAAAACATATCACAACAAACAGACCACATCATCATTATCGACGAACTTCCAAAAAACTCATAACTGGAAAGCAGTTGGAATAGACCATCTACATAACTGCTGGTACAAAAAATTCAATTCACTACACAAACATCTAACAAACCAAATTAACATAATTATACGCCTACCGGCGAGCATGATACGCTCTAGTGTGACACTCTAGTGTGTATTTATCGTTGATTGAGAACCAAATCTTCTCATCTACAATTTCGTATTGGCAGCATTAGTCAAAGTTGAGTAAACCTTTTTTATTACCCAGAAATGGTACAATATAGTTTTGTATATACACCATACATCATACCTGCGCGGATTTTATTGTCCACTTTCACTTTCAAAATTCTATGAGCCATCTTGTTTCTAAACTAAAATTTTTGAATGTGAACTGAACTGGCTTGCCTAAACTGGCCGTTTAAATGAAAATTGCCATTAAAGCAACAATAATATCAATTTGACAACTTATTCACTTTCAAATTGATTTATTGATTTTATTAATCACTTTTTATAGTTATATTTCATTGAAAATAATAATCAATCTATACAAATTAATTAACATCGGCATATTTATTAAACATTTATATTATAAAAAATCTTTATATTCAATTATTTATTCTTAAATTGAAAACGCGGGCATCGTTCACTGAGTGTGCGGTCAGACAACAGCGCGCTTTTGATAATTGTCTGCCGCAATTTTAGGCATGATTTTTTTGTCTGCCATATTGCATACGGCATTTTTAATATATAAATGTAACATTCATTCAATCGGCGTGCATGTATGTGATGATTTTTTTAAATTTTACTGCCGGCACTTTCGCCACTAGCTAACTTTCTGCCAATAATTTTTCACGTTTCTCAACAACAAATAAAAGCTATTTACATAATTGTCTACTCTCATCTACTCTAAAACTTGTAAATTTTAAAATCGTTTACCTTCACTTGACTGCTGTACTTAAAGCGTTAATTTTAGAGAAAACATACATAGGGCATATTTTATAGAAAATCTGTTACTCTTGTGCTTATGGGTATTTTGAATACTGAAACGAAGACCTAAATCTAACCTAAAAGACCCAAAACTACCTGACGGGTGGACTATATCGCCGCATATTGCTGTACCTACGATATGTTATGCAAATGAATCAGCTAAAATTGAGATTCCGTAGCAGCAAAAATACCGACATATTTCATATTGCTCTACACGTTTCTAAATATTACATGAAAGAAAACCGGTAAAGTGTGCACATATTTTGTTGCGGTGGAATTTGTGCACATAAATCATTTCCAGAAACTTCGCCGACTAAGTTTACTGAGAGTTTCGTGCTCTTTAGAATAAATAAGCAAACATTTCCATTTACATCTAAATTTAAGCTTGCGGCACACACCACGGTGCCGCATATGGATTTTACCAACTTTGTTAATAAACATGTGTGAAAAACAAACGATTTATTTTCAAAAAAGACTTAGTCAATTATTATTTCCTTATGATTATTATTATTAGCTATCTGAATAAATGTTAAGTACTAAGGCGCCTATTTTTAATGCGGATAAAATAATTTAAGATATCGTTAAGGCACTTAATATCGCTGGTTTAATTTTGCAGAATGATTGTAAAATATAAAATACATGTTTCGTATTTTTCTCCTTTGATTAATTTTTTATCAGTACTTTAATTTAAAGTGTCTCTTGCTGCCAAAGACTAAAAAATGTAATAATGAGCGACGACCTACACCATTCCATTAATTAAGAATTAAATGTCCATCAGATTTGGCTCTTCCTTGGAAGTTTTATAAGTATTAGGATGATTATATCACTAAAAGTTTTCCTTTTGAGAGTTACTAAACTTTCATTAATTTTCGCACTTTATGGACTTTTACTTCACTTGCTATTCATCGGCCGTGATATTAAATTGAGTTTGCATAACACGTTACTTAATTAGGGATAAAGCTAAAAAGAATTATCTACTGTATGAGATAAGAAACATATTAACATATGTATTAACTATAATACCTAATAATCTCTCCTAAAAAATGTATACGTATTTTTTATTTTGTTTCATGTACCAACAGCGTAAGCCTGCTTCAAAATACAGTACGTTTTTACATTTTCACTAATAATTGTCCATTATATTTTCCTTTATTCTAAAAATATATTAGTATTTGTTAATGATGACACCATTAGTGGATCTGGGTTTCAAAAACAGACAACTCAAATTCAAAAATGTTTCTTGCCCATTCCATCGAGTCGTATCCCCCATCATTTTGGCATGGCTTGTGCAGACGGGATCAAAGGGGGATGGGGGAACGATGAATTAAAAGCATTAGAAAATCTTTTTGACTATTCGGCTGCTTATGACTTAAAAAAAAGTTAATATAAAAAACCAGCCAAGTGCGAGTCGGTATCGCGCACGAAGGGTTCTGTCACATTATCTATAAAAACGGCTCCCATTCACGTTTGTTAATATTAATATATTATATATTAATTATATTTTAATGGTAGTATCTCTCTCCCACCGGCGACTCCGGCATTTATTAGCATACAGATTCAGATCCATTTCCATTTGTTGTATGGGAGCGCCCTTAAATATTTATTTTATTCTGTTTTTTAGTATTTGTTGTTATAGCAGCAACAGAAATACATCATCTGCGAAAATTTCAACTGTCTAACTATCACGATTCATGGAATACAGCCTGGTGACAAACGGACAGCGGAGCCTTAGTAATAGGGTCCCGTTTTACCCTTTGGGTACGGAACCCTAAAATGAGTACGACAAAACATAAGACACATGCTCATTTAACGCTGAGGGATATCAGATAATTAGTTTGCGAGATATGCGCGAATCGTAGTTGCGAAAATAAGAAAATTCAAATTGATGTTTCATCGAGAGCGAGTGGAGTTGGTTGATTTTTTAAGATCGGTCGATATTCAGAGGTTATGGGCATTAAAATTTTTTTGGGAAACAATAGAATTTGTAATGCCTATTCTGTATGTATTTTTATAACTAATAATACAACATTTCCCATATTTCAATAAAAATATTACATATAATAAATACCCAGCTCTATCTCAAGAATGATCCATTTATTTAATTTAACTGTATAGTTTAAATTTTGATAATTGATATATTTCTTGCCTCTACTTCAAACAAATAACGGAGAGATACATGATCTATTACATGATCTATTAAAGTGCAGTAGATGAGAATGAAACAAATATAGAATTGCGACAATGGGAAGTCAGAGTTATGTTTATAGGAGAGAACATAAATATAACACCAAATATTCCATGGCGCGAGGGTTTCATTAATTCATTTACTACATTCACCATAGTAAAGCATTTCATTAACCGAGTAATTTATTGAACATAAATTTAACTCATAGATTTCCCGTTCCATTATGTCAACGGTGGAAACAATTGGGTAAATAGAAGGTTGCCGGGGAGAACGCTTGCTGTCGGAATAACAAATGAGGGCCTGCCAGATTTACGTTATTTGAGTCGTACACTGTCTCCGATATGACATAGTGAAATCAATTAAAAAAATTAATCAGACAACAAACACGTGTGTTGTTTTATAGCGTATTCAAAACAAAAACGTCTTCTGTTACATAATAAGCCTATAAAAATAAATATTATAGTTAGTTTGAATATACAGGGTGTTTCTAAATTGATGCGAAATATTTTAAGGTGTGATTTGACAGCAAAAATTAAGGTGGGTCTTTTATATATATTGTTTTCCAAAGCCCCTTCCCCTTCAAGTTACAGCCCTCTAAAATTGGGGAAAACAATTGTTTTTATTTATTTTATCCACTATGGAAGAATTTAGAAGAATGAAATTTGGCGAACAACTTGCATTAATAATATGGTGACAGTTTGTGACAATTTTTGTAATCCTAAGATATTGTTACGAGGGAGTAAAAAGAACAACCGCTATAATATTTCTCTTGAGAACTTTTTCAATTAATCCACGTAGTTTATGGCTTCACAATTAAACATAGATCACAAACTGTAGGAATATATTTATATTTGTACAACTTTGAAATAAAATAATATGCTCTGTTTTGCACGGCTTCATAAGATACATTTTTAATTACTACTGCGAAGTTAGCAGCAGATATTTAATCAAGACTGGAGATAAAAACTGTGCAGACCCAGTTATTGTCATATTAATCTACGTAGGGTATTCTTGTCTGGCATTGTACTCAACTTCCAACTGCTATATTAAACTAGCTAGGAATAAGGCGGAAATGTCTAAATGCAAATATATGCAGACTATCAATGATCTCTATGGTACAGCTTTAGTAGTCGAAGCAGGTCGAACAATTTCAGAGATGAAGCAATAATTTAGATTGCTCGATAACCGCAATGCAGACATACAATTTTTAAATTGTCTTGTATAAAACCTACATTACGATCAGTCAAATATTTAACCCACACGTTTAATAAGAGTATATTAACTACAATTAAGTTATAAATTTTACTCTTCATACCGCTCAAGCGGGATATTTATACATATTTTTTTCTTCCAAATTTATTGTAAAGATAAACCTGATACTGTTTTTTTTTATTCTATAAATTGAGAAAGAATTCTTCTGGTGATTAAGCCGAGCAGACCATCCTGGCCTGAGTGTTGAATTAAGGACTCATACCCATCAATAATCAATCCCTAAAGTCCTGAAAACTAGGCAGCAAGACATATCCTCCCTTAGTGGAACCATTTCACCCGTTGTTGGTACATATCCGCCCGTAGAGGGTACGTCCCAGTTCCGCTGAACCTGGGCTGCATCCTAGAATCCTAAGAAATCCACATTCTACGGGGGGATCTCTAGAGTCTACCAGGAAAGGTATACCTTGTATATTTTTATTGCCACAGGAATTACCAGGTCTTACATAATATTTCCAATTTTATCAGGGTTCATTAGTCACTTCATTGAAAATGTTGAATTTTTCAGCTAGACAGTTTCAAGAGTAATTACCTTTTTTTTTATTTTGTTACTTGGGATCCTCTTAACTTAAGGCTACTTTTTGTATGTATTTTTAACTGGCATTCTAGCGTCATTTTTAAAAGCCCTTCGGGCCTAGTATTTGTAAATTTTAATTATTTATATTATCTGTAAACCATCTACTAGTACATTTATTTATTTGTTAATGTATTGCTTTTAAAATATCTCTTTTATTTCACTAAGTAAAATCTGATTCATAGAAGTTATAGCTGATAATTATTGTCTGGACATTTCTGCGGTTTGGCGTACTCCTCTAGTACTTGACCTGGCATCCAAATATTTGTTTTAAATATAAATAAAAGTAGAGATATCAAGTCAGTAATTGTCAAGCTGTGACTTCCCTATCTAAGGTGATATATTACTAAGGGTACCTAAGGGTACCTAAGTGCTATGAGAGCCTCTAACTAACCATCACCACTTATCTGAGCAGCCGATAGGTAAAATAAAAATTCATCAGTACACATCTCCTGCATGAGAGGCCATTTAATTCAGGTAAATTAAATTAAAGCGTGATGTGTGAAATTTAATTTATTTCCAGTTTCAAAAATGCATCATATCAATACGTAAGTTATATACAGATAAATACAGACCCTGTAATTAAGAGCTAAGCAAGTAAATATTGATCTTTCTACTCTAGTTATTCAAATAACAAAATGGTAACCATAAAAACAAGAAATGCAATACTTTATCGTGGTTGGTTTAGTAGAAGATTCTCGAGAATTACTTTGGATAGTCTAGAAAATAACAATAAAACACAAAAGGAGTATTGAGTTATAAGAATCAGAACAGCAAGCCCAGCAATTCTAAATGATTCCAATGCGGGGAGGCGGACATTATAATGACGATGTGAATTCGAGTGCGGTGGAACGAATTCGTTTTAAGAGGATCTTGTATAAATATTATATGACAATGCAAACTCGGGAAATCCAATTCTTAGTGTTTTGTCGTATGTTCGGAATCAAAACCGTGCTTGAATATTCACGAATAAGTCATGTAATGGCATTAAATCATAGTCGGATGTGCGATATTTGCATTATTTACTAGTTCCCATTTGGGAAGAGCATACATCGTTAAGTTAATTGGTAGTCAGATAAGTTTCCAGATTAAGATCAGATTAATTTACCTGTAATACTTAGACAGTTTATTATAAAGCGGGTAGGCATAAATAATTATAAAGTTAATTGATATACACTGTGTCATATCTACCGTTAAATGTATTACATTTAAACACGTATAGATTTTCTTTGTATAGAGAATATAGAGATAATAAAACACAAAATTGACAGCTAACATCTGGCAACGGTCAAATTTGTGAAGTTTTTGATTCACTCCCGTAACTAAATAATTAAACTTATAATAAGATGGCAAATCATTCGGTAAGATTTCTTAATTTTGAAAAACATAGATTTCTGATCCTGAACAGAGTAAGCCAATGTCAGAAAAATATCATTCGTATATTTCTTGCATTTGTCCCATTGGTGATTATATAAGATAATAATTAGTATTTGCTCTATCTAATCTAAATAAATTCAGATTCCATACTGAGTAATTGTGAATAGAACTATCTTGTAGTTTACCAACAGTAAAAGCTGTCGATATTTTTATATACAATTTTAAAGAGAAGTACCTATTATATGAGATATTTCGTCTATTTTCGAGAGAAACAATTTTATAAATATCTAAATTGCTCGAGCATGTACTAAAAAAACGTTTGTTAAGATTATAGTTCATGAAATTGAAAAAATTTTTTCTGGATACGTTCAATTCTTCCGATACCTTTGTGATAAAAGGGGTTTCAAGTAACGATACCCTATTTCATGGCTTCTTACCAGATAATTATAATGTTATGCATGAAATATCATATAATATTCGAAAGAAGTTTACTGTCCAACATTATGCTAAGATATCTGAGTACCTGTACCGATTCCAGAGCAATATTATTAATTTGGTATTGATAATTCAGAATTGTAGATTTTCGAAAAAATTGTATTTATTTTAATTTATTGTAAGGCATTTTATAAGGGAACGGAAATTAGAGATTCTATCTATCTATCTAAATTTTCTTTGCAAGGATACTTGTTGGTTAACATTTTTTATTATTAAGTAAGTTTGATTCGTCAGCAAACAAGGAAAAATAAGGAAGAAATAAATTAATGACGTAATAGGTACTTATTCAAACAGTCTATATACTCCAAGTGACGCAGCATGCAAAAAAGCATCGGATTCCATACAGCACCCCAAGGTAAAAAAAGCAATAGTGAAACATGTAAGTGCCTCGGGAACGGCTTATTTATTGCCAAGTGGAGAATAGCGTGTCTGTGTTAGATCTACCATGCGATTACACAAACTTGCCTTTAAATAAAACATCCCCTCAGATTTTGATGAAAATATTTTTCATATGCAAGAGTGAAAGTAATCCTCTGCCTTCTGCAGATCTTGCTATTGAAATAAAAAATACGGAAATTAGGTAGCAAGTAGTGAAAAAGCGGTTATATTCATCACACGTGGAAGATTAAAGCAGAGTAAAGATTAATTAAAATTCTCAGATAGCTCTACCGGGTGAAGATATTGGGGGGGAACAATATGTTCATCTTCATATCAAGATATGAATCTTAAATTCGGATACGTCAAATAACGTCAAAATATGGATTAATTGGACTGATTTAGCATTTTCGGTTTCCGGTTTAACCATCAGGAATTATGCCAATTTGAGTTTTTAAATGGAAGATTTTTGGATTCAGGAGGCACACAATTGCATACAATTATAGCACACTGGGTAGAAAATATCAATGATCAATGACAACATTGGCGGCCGTGAGCCCAGAAATGTTTTGATTCATTTGAATAAACAATCGAAAAATACAATAATTATATAACTTGTCATTTGAGTTATAGGCTCCAAAACATTTCGGAAATCGTTTTTCCATGATAATTAATTTCTTTAGATGGCACCTCGGTAACTCATTACGTTACTTCAATAAAAAATCGATATATCTTATTACCGATAACTTGGTACCAAACACTCCACTATTTATTCGTGACATAGAAACTTGAAACACTATTTATTCACGACAATGAAACGCGGACAATATCAACTTTACACGACTCACAAACTAATAAAATTACAATCGATAAAAGCGATAATAGCAAATCCTGAGAGAAGTCCACAAATTCACACGCAAATAAAGAAATTTATTTTTAGAAATTACCTTAATTTTAGGCGTTTACAAGAAGGCCTTTTACAGTAATTTTATTAATAATTTTTGTAACCTACAAACCTACAAATTGTAAAATTACTATCACACACACACACATATATATATATATATATATATATATATATATATATATATATATATATATATATATATATATATATATATATATATATATATATATATATATATATATATATATATAAAGAAATTGTTTGGTTCTTATCTATTAGTTGGTGAGCTAATGTGAAGTTTTTTGTTATTTTATATAGTACATTTTTTTAGATAAGTTCCTCGTTGTTTTAGCTAATTGATAATGTTTATGTATATGTATTTATGATTTGATATTATTTATTACTACTATAGGGGATTAATATCTACTTTTATATATGCTCCTCGTTGGTGTAGCTATTTGTAATAAATATTATTATGCGTGAATTTATCTTAGTTTAATATTAATATTGTATATATATATATATATATATATATATATATATATATATATATATATATATATATATATATATATATATATATAAATATTAATGTTGATGATATGCATTAGTTTGTATTATATTAAATTTTTTATTATGTGTGGAGACATTTTAGATTATTAATTTTAGATTAAGATGCTGATATTTATTTTTAGAAATTAGCTTAGTCTATTCTTACTTAGGTGTCCTGCAATCTCTGTTTATGGAGCCACTTGATTAATGAAATGAGGAATTTTGATTTATGATTTATTGAAATTTTTTAACCATAATTTAGGGAGTATTGATAAAATTCAAAATTTAATAGCTTAGTCATTCACTGTATGTGTAACTAGAGCAATGAAACATCTGTCTCAACGAGAGTTCAAAACAGACTTGAGTTAAGTGCTGGACTTAATTAGTGCTGGACTTAATTAATGCTGGACATTAATTAGTTTAAATTATTGTTTTGTATGATTGAAAATATCTGTTGAAAAATCATAGTAATTAGATTGGAAGAAAAGATATATTGAATTTTAAAATGTTAGTAATATTTTTATTATAAAATTATGTGATAAAATCAGTGTTTATAGTATAACACTTGCAATGATATTTTCTTAAAACTACCTGAGCTACCCTATATAACTTAGGAACTATAAATTAACATGGTTAAAAATCCTGGGCGAACGAAGAAATATTATGCAAAGTTTGCAACGAGAAAAGATATCAATAAAGCATTTTGGTTATTACCTTTGTCCTAATATGTTTATTCTTAAAACCTTTTGAGGTTACTAAAACTAACGAACAAAAAAAAACACTACACTAAACTTGTTGACCCTCTAGCAATGGAATACAGCACCTCATACCTCTCGTACAAAAACTCCTACACCCTCGTTCTGGATGGAATAGTTAACAATTGCTTACAACAATCTAACAGCAATAAATTATCCTTAGAATTATATAAGAAGTCTGAAACACTGTTACTTTATATAATCTTTATTATATCTTATTTTAGCCTCGATATTATGAATCTCCAGGTTACCAACCTAGGACTCACTTGATACTGGTATTTTTTAACCCGTACACACTTTTATACGACGAGAAATATTTAAATTCTTACTAACAATAGTTTTTATACATGGCTTGTTAACTTTTACACTTAAATTACACATTTGTCTTATTTTAAAATACTATATTTACAATGATTTTTAAGAGATACCAAATTACGTGGCTTAGTACCTTAGGGTCTTCTCCTTCGATGTTGTTTGTAGGCCAGGAAGTCTGTTTTTTGAAAACAATAATAGGTTTCCTGGATATTACCCCTACTTTTAAGACAACACATTTCAATCTACCAATCACATGAGTATAATTTACGCTTTTAATAATTTTACAACAGATATTACTCAAACTCAATCATATTTTCAATCGTTACACATGTTTATTTACTTTATACGTCTGATGTACTTGTACCTCCATTTTAAACCACCTCCCTGACTGTATGAGATACGTTCTTCTTCATAGCTAACATGCATTTTAATCTCGTTGACTATATTTTGGCTGTATTAGCATGGCAATATTTATGAATTTAAACTTACTTTGTTATAGTTACATGTGATAAATCATTAGGTGATATGTCGAGGCTATTTATATACTCTTTTTAATTTTCGTATTAATGTTAATTGAGTTATTACTGAAAATAGATTTTAGCCAATCACCGTGCACTTCACGTCTGATATGGAGTCACACATACAATCACATGTCTGATATGGAGTGTTTATGCTCCGTCTTTCTTTAGCTTTGGCATGTATTCTACGCTGACTCGTGCCCTTATCTGATGGACATGGAATTTTTGTTTTCGGCTATTATTTATGGGAATTAATTTGGGACTATTTTCTTTGCTATATTCTCGCTTTTCTCAATATATATATATATATATATATATATATATATATATATATATATATATATATATATATATATATATATATATATATATATATATATATATATATATATATTAGTAATATTTGGAATCGTAAATTGAACTCAAAAACTATTCAAATTTGCTAGTTATCCGCGCGAGTACAATATATCATAACTTAATCATTTTCCATCAAGAAATAACATATATTTGAAGGTAGGCATTATGCTATGGCTAATAAAGATGATAAATAATGCGGATCGGGAAAAAGTACCCTTTAAAAACCCAAGCTAGCGGAACTTTTAAATTATATCATCACACATTTATGGGTGTCTACTATAGATACGATTGTCACACTACGGCAAATATATGAAGGAGGTTTTTGGAAGGAAGCAATTTGTTTCATATCTTCAACGACGTTATTATATAGCACCCTCCTGTTTGTGGAATATCATAACTTAATTCAGATTGTGACAAGTACACGGATGTTGTGGACATGTGCACCCCAGGAAAATGATTGCGGTAAAAGACATAGGCAACAGGCGACATAAATAATCACCTTTGCAAGAATTGAACTGTGAATAAGAGTTACGATAATAATATAATTATAATAATGTCTCTACCACTCATCCTCGCCGCAGTGGTTAGCCCAAAAGTAGGAGACTTGTGCGGGAGAGGGGGCGGCATATTATTTTCGGGCCTCATGTGCGCCCAGGATCTATTATGAATTTATTTTTCTCTTATCATTAAAGATTTGCAGACTTCCACTTTTTTCAAACGCACAGTGGGTGAAGTTAATATATATTCCAATAAACACAGTGAAAGACCCTGTCCCGCAATGTATTGAATATTGTGGTTTTCGACATCATGAATCGACATCATTATAGACATTATCATTATCGACATCATTATATTCGACATCATTATAGAAAAAACCTTGGATATGCTTGCTCTATCACAACCAGAAGAGGACCTAGGACTACAACTTGTTACTAATGAATGCAATATAATTAACCGACCATTTTCATTTCAAGAACTGGAAACTACCTTATACCAAAAAAAAAGTACATCGCCAGGAATTGATAAAATAACATATTTAATCTTAAATCATTTAACCATAAAGGCTAAACACTTATTACTTAACACACTAAATAACTGGTGGTTAAACGGAAAACCAGGAGATTATTATATTGAGATAATCATATGTTTAATATTAAAACCTGGAAAGGATACAGAGTTATTCAGTTCGTACAGACCTATCTCATTAATCACATGCCTTATTAAAATTTACGAACGAATGATTAAAAATAGGCTGGAATGGTTCTGCGAAAATAAAAACCTGTTACCATCAAATCAGTATGGCTTTCGAAGTGGTAGAGGTACTCAGGAAGCCCTTACACATCTAGTAACGGATATACAGTGTACATTTTCAAGAAACGAATACCTTATGTGTCTTTTCCTAGACCTAAAAGGGGCTTATCAGGCAGTCAACTACAAAATTTTAAAAGAAGAACTTATGTGTCAAGGCATTCCACACAATACAATTTGTAGTATAATAGATGTATATAATAATAGAAAAATATACATTAGGAATCACAACAACAATTTAATAGGTCCTCGAACAGTTCGACAAGGCCTGCCACAGGGATCTACACTTAGTCCACTATTATTCAATCTATACACAGCCACTATTCATGAACTTTGGGAAGAAGACATAAAATGCATCCAGTATGCAGATGACATATGCGTATATACTTCACAAACATCATATCAGAAATGCATAACTAAATTAAAACACATTGTGTATAATTTAAACATGTGGTTAAGCAATCACTGTTTTGAAATAAACTTAGATAAGACGGTAATCATGTTCTTTACAAGACATAGACTACAAACACCACAACATATTTTAGTCAATAATATGACCTTCAGAATCGTAGACCACACTAAATATTTAGGAATAATCATAGATAAAAAACTGCTATGGACAAAACATATCCAATATGTGAAAGCAAGATGTGAGAAGGCTATGGATATAATAAAAATAACATGCAATACCAACTGGGGAGCAGAAGTAAAAACAGCAATTATGTTTTACAGAAGCTATATTAGACCTATATTGGATTATGGGTGTATAATTTACTATTCAACTTCTAATACAAATAGAAAGATAATAGATAGAATTCAATATAAAAGTCTTAGAATCTGTTTGGGTATCATGAAATCATCCCCATGTAACACTATTCTCGCCGAAGCTCAAGAGCCTCCATTCAGCATTAGAGTAGAATATTTAGCTAAACAATTCCTGTCAAAATTAAGAATACATAGCAGCCATAGAACAAATGCAATGTGTTGCTTGACGGTCGAATGCCTAACCAATAAATACTGGTCTCGGAAGAACAATCCTCCTTTAGTAGAAGCATTCTTATCTTCAAGAGAATATGAAGAAAGTGTAAGAGAGACGGATAATAACCATATCTTCAAATTTGAATACGATATGCTACAACAAAAACCCCAAATAATCATCCCACAATACACGGAAAATATATTAATCAATGAAAAACTGATGCTCTCAATATTAGAAAAACACAAAGATTTTAATTTAATTTATACAGATGGATCCAAAAACAAACAAGGAACTGGATGCGCTCTTTACATTCCCCAACAAAACACATCAGAGGTGTATAGATTGCACAATAAAACATCCATATATACGGCTGAGGCGATTGCTATTGAGAATGCTTTGAAGTATGTAAAGGAACATAAAAGTAAGAAAACACTTATAATCAGTGATTCGCAAGCAGTCCTCAATAACATCAAACAACTTTCAAAAAAAGAAAAAAACACAACAATTTTCAATATCATGAGTCTAATTTACCAAATAAAGAAAAACGGACAGGAAGTGATCCTTTTGTGGGCAAAAGGCCACTCAGGAATTGAAGGAAACGAAATTGTAGACGCATTAGCAAAAAGCTTCACTGACTTAAAGCCACTAAATTGGATAGAGCCAGGAGATAGGAGAGCAATTTTTAAAAAAGAAATGCGAGAACATTGGGAAATGGACTGGTTGGAATTTGCATCAATATCAAGGAATCAGTACTGCAACATACACCCTACCTTACCACAAAATATACCGCATATTGAAGGAAATTACCCAAGAACACTATCCCTGACAATATCTAGGCTAAAAATTAACCACACAAGAAGCCCCTCGCATTTAAAAAAAATAGGAATTATTAGATCGGATATATGTAAATGCAACAATAACTCTACCGCTGATCTAAACCACTTAATATTTAATTGCTCAGAGTATAATGTAGAAAGACAACATTTTATTGCATCCCTCATAAGCCAAAATGTACAACTCCCCACTAATGCAGAAATTCTTCTGACCCTTCAAAAGGACAAAATTAATGAGATATTATATAATTACATAAAAACTGCAAAAATCTTAATTTAAGCTAACTTTTCAAACACAATGGAACTTGTTCTTTTCCATTTTACCCTTTAATTTATTTTAATAATATTTATTAGTAATAGTATGTAGATTAATATTAGTTAGAACTCCCATTGTTTATCCTTGTGTTATGTTAACCTATTACACCCGTGGTCTCTCCTGTGATTGTGCGAAGTCGTCTTGATAGACCCCTAGGCGCAACTTGTCCCTGTTTGAAAACCCAATATAAACAAATGAAAAAAAAAAAAAAAAAAAAAAAAAAAAAAAAAAAAAAATAAAAAAATAAATAAAAAAAAAAAAAAAAAAAAAAAAAAGATATGTAGATATGTATATATGTGTGTGTATGCGTGGGTATATATGGGTGTATATATGTATATATGTATATATATCTATATGTGGGTATGTGTATACTCATTAAATAATTTATTATTTATCTAATTTAGTAGATATTTATACCAGTAGTTACTTAACAAAGGCAAAATGAAAATCAGTAACACGGTTACACTATTCCATTGTATGATTACTCCTTTCTTTTCTTTTTTTCTTATTTCATGGTATAATTACAACTTTGAGATTGACTCGATTATTTGTGACTAAACAACCAAATGGTTAAAAAATTTCTGTGGCTAATCGAACGAGTTTTCGGAAGCCAAACCCCTCTCCAAAAAAAAAAAAAAAAAAAAGACATCATGAAAAATGTGTCCCAAATAAATGGGACCAATCTTATCCTGTCACTAGATTTTGAAATACCTACAGGGGTTAAAATAAAAAAGTGGCTATATTTTATTTAAACAATATTTAAGACGTGTGAAAAGCATGTTTACTCATAATGTCCGCCACACGAGAGTTAAACAATCTATAGTACAGAAATACGATAAGAACCTTTGTAATTAACTTATTAATACGCTGCAACGTCGCCCTGGCGACATCGGAATTTTTATCTCACACTCTTTCCGTTGTTCAACTCTCGTGTGGCGGGCTTTATATGAATTACAATTACAAACTTTCATATATGTGTAACAAAATGGTAAAGGCCAGGCCTATAATTTTTTCGGGAAGTATGATATCGACCCAAAATTCGTTTGTCCTTTGTTTATTGTCAAAAATTCTAAGAAGGTCCACATTAAATGGGTAATTTATTCTGTCTTGTGTTTTCTCGTTAGATGTAGATGTAGATGGTGTAGTACTTACTACATCACAGCTAAATTTAAAATATCCAAAATCTTATTGCCCTTCTGTAGAGTTAATTAGGACTCCTACCGCCAGGAGTCCTAATAAAATCGTCTCATAAAATCAGGGACTCTTAAAGATTCGACAGCAAAATTATAAATTATTATTCATTGGGTCATTTGACAGTTAGAAGTGTCACTTAATTTATGGTTTCCGGTATGGGCAAATTAGTATCCAGTATAATATTCATTAGCTACAAAACTATATAAATAGTCAAACGCCGAACTACCCCGAAGATAATATTAGAATAATACTTAGGAGCAGCTAACTAATTAATGCAGAAAGAGTAGGTATATAAAGGTAGGAATGAAGGATTTAAGCCTAAGAAGAGTTTTTCTGTGGGGTTTACTCTTCATACATGTAGATAACAGGCATCCCACAAGGAACACCTTAAATATTGTTATTATTTATCCATGTCGTGTGTCGTGTAAAATGTTTAGTTCTTATATTGAAATTGCATGTCGTTAGCGTACGGGAATAGTTTACTGAAATTATGTAAGGAGTAAAGTAGATCCCGTATTAGTCGAGATATTACAGCGATAGTTAGAGCGGCAATTTTAGCCAAAATTCTTCAGTTTACGGCAGGTTTTCATACAGTCAATTCGGGTATAAAATCAAAAAGTTTAGTAAGCGGAAAGTTAGTCAAAATTGTTTTATTAGAGTCATGTCTACTTAACCCTAGTAATTAATTCTTTGGTTGTTTGATCTAAATATTTATTGTTTATGTAAATTATTTTGTTAACTGTTAAATAGATACATCATTTGTTCTGATGTATTTTGAGTTAATCTCTAGATCAAGGAAATTCAGTATTATACGGCAAAGTTATTATGTGCATCTTATCTTAGGTGAAGTGGCATCCATTCCATGATTGATATCGAGAATATGGGAGTACATGAGGTAAGATAATTCCAAATGTATAAATATCAAGAATTTCCCTTATAACTCTAAAGTTATACGCGACGAACCCAGGACTATGAGATCATGTGTTATATAGGTGTATATATTTCTTCATTTAAGGTGTTTTTTTGTTTCATATGTTCAAATGTACCACAAAAATGATAAAACCATAAAGAGCTATTAAAATTAGCTTGCATTTATGATAACGGAGTAAATTAGTCCACTTTTATACTAGAATTCCTTTAAACGTGATAGTGACTAATACCCGCTGTCTTTGTCTTCCGCACTTAAAACAAATCCGCAGTCTTCGTTTTGGCTATTGACATTAAATATGTAATAGCCCATTAATAAATAAACATAATATAATAAGTAACTTTGAAAATAGAAATTCACCACAGAAGAAAATTATGAAAGAAATAATAATAAAATAAATAAAAATAAACAATAACTTTGGTATAATAAAACTCCCAAATACATAATAATAACGACATACTCTTTTAAGGAATTCAAATTTTTCTTTAATGCATCATATTTCGATGAGCAACCTTGTTTCGCCTATATTGTTAAAGTTTATATATTGTTTGTGTTTTCAAACAAATTGGTACTTAGCCGGTAAACCCCAAGAAGTCGTATCGGCTATTACGAAATTCAAATAAAATATGAGTGTAATTTGGTTGTTTTACAAAGCAGATTCTCGGCGGCCCTGCCGACCCCATAAGCCCAGCAACATTTACTACCCGCCGCTCCAGTCCGGGTCTGCAGAAGTTGATATACTCACTCATCCAGTAATTGATTATCTTTAAATTTCAGATGTTTCACTTAAGCCTTAATAAATATTCCCGCTACTCCAGTTATATAATTTTTATTCGTAAGAAGCAACTTATAAATGAGCAACCATATTTTATATGAACCCTCTAGTAGCATGTTGAACCTAGCTTAGCTATTACAAACGAGCCGACTGATTTCATCCATAAACCCTAATCAATTTTACTCGCCATAATTAATTATATCCACCATATCTCTGCCATGATTTAAATTATAGCCTAAATCAAGATATGCTTGTTTTAACACGCCTTCGTATAACACCAGGAAAAGGTTAAAGTCCGGGGAATATGCTGATATCTAGAAAAAAAATTTCTTTTATAAGAAATATTGTTTAGCAACACTAATTATTTATACTTCTATTTATACTAAATTTTATACTAATTATTTATACTAAAAATCTCCAATAGATGAAATATTGTGGTTTGTAATTAACATTAATACTTGTAATAATTGGAATGTTTTTTATAACACATGATCTTTTACTTCATAACAAATCTACTACATACAGAGTTATAAGATTTTCACAATATTTTTATGTAAGTCGCGTTGTGTATTTGTGCGTATGCAATGGATTTTTATGTAACAATTGTTTTCCTATTAAAATAGCATCATCATATGGTGAGTATAACACTATTAATTAATGCTATTATTTGTGTCTAATGCTATTATTTGTGTCCTGTGTGTGGTGTAAAATCTTAGAGTCGCCATTAAATGAATGGTTAGTTTCTACTGGGTTAGGTTTGAAAGAGAACAGAGATGAAAAATGTAGTTATAAGGGGTATCAAGATAGATACAAAGGATCAAAATATAATAAAGGAGATAATTATTTTTTAATTATTTTTAAGGAGATTTTTTGGAAAAGAATTTAGGTGTATCGGTAGAAATAATATCAGCAAGGACATTGGGAAATAAAACCTGTTTAATTGAAATGAGCAACGCAAGGAGTGAGGATTTCATCACTTTGTCCTATACAAAGTGATGATAAACAAAAATAAATAGAAAAAAGATCAGTACCTACCTACAGAGAAAATATATATCAACGGTGATATGACCAGAAAGAGAAGTACAAAGAAGAACAAGGGAAAAGCTCAAGATGAAATAAGCAACGGGAAAATGTTAAGATAGGTTTCCAAAAAATGATAATTGAAAATGAAGAATGGAGTTGGAATAAAGAAAGAGGTAGGTTTTGAGAAATATAACACAGAACAAGGGAATAATGATGCAATAAAACTAAATTTAAAAACAAAGTAGTATAAAACTAATGAAACGACAAGGTAACGATCTATGTTAAGAAATTAAATTATTTTTGGTAAGGGAAATTGCTCACATATAGAAAATAAGGTCAAATTAGTTAAATGGCACATTAGAACTATAAATGGTAAGGAAAAGGAACTAGGCATCCAGTTTAAGAAAGCTTCTAGTGATACTAGAGATAACAGAAACAAAAAAAGAGTAAAGGAAAATGGGCATCTATTAATATCGAGTGAAGTAGAAAGAGAAGAAAGAGCAACAGCAGGAGTAGGATGCATATCGCATATGTAATAAGTAGGGATGTATATGTAATAACTTCACTAAATAGGTGAGACGCAATATCAGAATGAATAATGGTGATAGAACTTAAATATAATACCCACGTGAAGTCAATAATTGCAGTAAGTATATGGACCAAATGAGCACGAGACAGCGAATAAAAAAGAAAATTTTTGGGAAGAGCTTAATTTAGTCATTAGTCATAGTTTAGTTCACCAAAGATGGTGAAGAAATAAGAAACAAATGGGAAAAGGTTATTCGATTTTTGTCAGGTACATGATTTAATTATAACAAGCACATTCTACGAACATAAGGAAGTTCACAAATATACGAGAGAGGAACCGAACAGAAAATCCATAATAGGTTTAAAAAGAAAGGTAGAAACTAACTGAAAAGCAGTTCTAGATGTGAGTGTTAAAAGAGGATATAAAATAAATAGCGACCACTATATATCTTCTGCTTGCAAAAATTATGGAAAAAGAAAAGAAGAAAAACAAGCATGAAGTTAAGATAAATTATGATAAGATATTAAGATATACAACATTTTAAGATAAATTATGAAAGTATACATTTTTACAAATTAAAAGATAAAGCTGCATAGCAAAGCTGATAAATAAAAAGATAGCTGCAAGATATGGAAACACGGTTAGTGAAAAACTGAGTAAAGTAATAGAGAATACTAGATATAAGATCATATATGAAATTTAGGAATTATTCAAAAATATTATAATAGAATGAATGAATAAGTATGTGGTATATGTAGAACAAATAATACTATAAAGCAAACAGCATGGTGGACTGAATAAATTAGGGAACAAACTAAAATTTAAAAAAATAAAAGCCTAAAGTACTTATTAAGTAGTAAAACAGACACTGACTCTAAAGAACGAAGAAAAAAGTTAAAAAATTAGTAATGGAATCATAGCCGCGGAGAGAACAGTAAGTATTTCACCATTATCACTCTTTATTCTGTTATAAGTATATTTTAACTTATAACAGAATAAAGAGTGATAATGGTGAAATACTTACAGAAGGAAAACTTGCTAAACATATAAAATTAAACAGAACTCAATTAACAGAATAGAGGAGACAATATTATAAACAAAGTAGGAGGCAAAGAAGAAGGGAAGAACTAAAGGAAGTAATTAAAAAACCGAAAAATGGTAAAGCACCCAGAGAAGGTAAAATTACTGCCGAAATGGTTGAAAACATGGGAGATCACAGAATGCTGTTACCTCCAGATATTATATGCAATAAAATAATGGAAAAAAGAAGAAATACCAAAGGATTGAGAAATGGGGCTTCTTGGAAATGAAATTCTTCAAAAAAGGCGATAGCAATGAGTGTAACAACTACAGAGGCGTAACTTTACTAAGTACGGTACTGAAAGCCTATGAAAAAATTAAGAATAGAGAAAACTAAGACTTAAAATTGAATCAATGCTAACAGAAGAACAAAGTGGATTCAGGAAAGCGGAATTGTGCTGGACCATATATTTACAATAAAAGAAATTATAATCTATTCAGCGATAGAATTCTATAGTGTTCGTTGCACCGATGTTCTTTACCATCTGCAATAACTTTCTTGTTATGATATTTTCACAAACCAAGAACAAAACAAGAAAGTTGTAACCAAAATATTAATCAAATACCTAACACAAGAACAAGCATTAAGATATAATAATAGCGTCGGTCGCGTGCTCCTAAAAAGCCCGCATCTGCACCAGCCGCAATCTGCAATATGCAATGGCCGCTCATATCGCAATATGCATTTCTAAATTGCATATTTAGCTAGCTCGGTTATGCTCAAACTTCACAATAAACTGGAACTAATAAATTCCCAGAAATTTTCTGCAGAAACTACACAGATGCTGAAAAAATATTATTTTGTTAAACAATATGAATATACTGGAGCGCAATAATATATTTCATCATGTGTCTACGTCGACGCATAATGCTGAATATTTTCATATAAATCAAACGGACGTAAGTAAAATGCTCTGCGCTCTTTGTTTCGGGGAAACAGTAATCCTGGGTTTGAGTTTTATTGTTTACCTGACAGTTTATATTCATACAATGTGCATCGGCATTCGATTGCATAATTTATTGTAGAATTATTAATGCATACCTAACAATTGGAATATCCACATACGTGCTGCTGTGAGTACATCCTGCCCTCATAACATCAGTTTCACTATTATTTTAAATTTCATTAAAACTAATTGACGCAATCAGATATTATATTATGACATTTATGCTGCCCTAAATTTCTATTTTATTGTTACAATATATTTTATAATTGATGTAATTTAAATAAATGAAATATGACAAGGTGGCTCGCTAAGCAAAAATTCAGACATCTAGGTCAGCTGTAGGTCCGCGTGTGTTTAGCGTTTAGCCTACCCCAAGTTGATATATACGAGTTTGAGTGAGTACACACAAACTGAATAGCTCAGACTCATTAGATGAGAATGGGATGGAAAAACTGTCCAAGCGTTGGGAAAAATGCGTAATGTTGAAAAATCATTTCTTGCAAAGTATATCTTTTATAAAATAAAGTAAAAAAAATATGGTTTTCTCATATTATGAGTTGTCCTGATATATAAGAGTTAAGTTAAGAGTTCCTGTAAGAGTTGAAACTGATTTTGGGCTAAGTTACTTCACTATAGCAGATTCAAAACAAAAACCGATGCACGTCATCAACCGTAAACCATGTCACCAACAAACATTATTGCCTCTCAGACTATAAGTCTATCAGACTGTACGAGTAGTAAGTAAGTGTTAAAAAAATTTCACTTGTATTTTGAGATTATGGTGGAGTAAACAAATTCTTGAAAAATTCATTGTGACAAATGAAAAATAAATTTGCCAGTTAACTATTAGGTAAGGCCAGTAATAAAAATGAAGTGATTGAATGAAACCTTTTATTTTGTCAAATTGGTGGACCAAACGTTTTAATAAAAATATTATTTTGCATACGGTCAGTATTGATCGAGTGGTGTGTCACTTCCAAAATTAGATGTATAAGTCATAAGAAGTATAAAGAAAATACTACAAAATACGATATAATATTATATTACTTTGAAATTACCACAAAACATTGAAATTACTCAAAAATAGGTATATTAAAATACCAAATACGTATATTAAAATATTGTAATTACGAAAAAGTACCATGTGATAATTTTAATTCTCAGAAAGTACAAAAAATACAAGGAAATAAGGGATTACCATAAAATAGGTGAAATAATTTCGGAATTGCCAATAAATATGTCGGAATTTTAAAATTGAAAAAGTATTCAAATTACCAAGAAATATTTTATTTATATGACCTGAAATCATTGTTAGATTATTACCAGAACATTTCCATTAACCAGAACATTACCAGAAAAAATTAATGGAATTAATCTTATGCCACATTTTGACAGCATCTTATGCCACATTTTAATTTTGTATGATAGTTGGCTGTCAAATGTACAAAAAGAGGCTCCCGTGGGCTCCTTGATGATGCAAGTTTTGAAGTGATCTCAATCTCATCATTTAACGTATAAGTGTTTTGGTGTACATCAAGCATAAAGTTCAGCATAAAGCATAAAGTAACGTAATTATGAGAAATGATATTATCGGTCTAGTTAAATGGTCGCATTACAATACGTCCAAGGTCATATTATAAATCAATGCCCTTGCATGCTTGATAATTTGTTGGTGCTAAAAATAATCACAACATGCATAATAAGTACGTTATTGTAGCTTAAAAATCAATAAAGTTAAAGTATAACGGATTTGCTCACGTTTCGTTTATAAAGAAACCTAGGAGATCAGGATTATTATCATGTCAGTAAATCATTTTATCTAAATCTGTTTCGGTAAAAACCGATTACGCAATTAATTTGACTGAGTCTCGTAATGTTCTATTATATAACTGAGTTAGGTAATGACTTTCATTACATAACTGGAATTAATTGCGTATTAGGTTGTTGTTTATTTTACGCAAAATTTCCTATCCATATTCGGATTTCTAAAATCCTGAGCAGTCGTAGATAAAATGTTGCATTACATTCGTGTGATAAAGGCCATTAAACATACTAATGCTGTTACTGATTCGGGCTAACGCCATATTCCTAGTTATACACTTTACGACTTATTGCACTTTTGTTTAGCTAATATTATTTCATTGGCGCTTTATATGTATATACATAATGTATTTATAGAAGGAAAACATATACGTTTAAGTGAGAATATATAAGAAAATTATAATTATGAAAATGTTTTTAATGTTCAGTAACACAGATAGGCTGGCCAACGGTCGGTTTCAAGTTGAAACATTTGGAATAGCATTGGCACCGATATCCAATGTTGGTTAAATGTTGGTCTTTAAGTGTAAAAGTGACATGTACTTAACGCAGTGTTAATTTTGCTAGTAAAATGCATTCAAGTACCAACCAAAACATGAAACTCGAAAAGAGAAGTTATTATATTGTTAATTAATAAATAATTATACACTTAAATAAATGATAATTATATCAAATACACATCCATTAGTACTAAATTTGTCCACACAGATTATAACCAGCAAATAACATTATATAGGTAGGTAGTAGGTAGGTATAATATTAAAAAAATTAAGTTGTTATGTATACATAAATATAATATCCATAACACACATTTGTTGTAATTTATATATATATTCATATTATTACTATTGTAGGTATTGCGTATTAGTAAGACACTTAGATAATTAATAGTAATAAAGTAATAAAGTATTACTATTAATTATCTAAGTTTATATTATGCAGGTTCAATATATGTATTGTTAAAATTGGCACACTCTAATCGGTAACTCGGTTCTTATTTTTTACCGGCAACGCCGTACATCAGAGGCGCAATTATTGGCGGCTAGAGAGCCAGTAAAAGGCAGATAGTACATTTTACCAAACCTCAAATTTTCGAGGAAACAATTAATACATAATATCCAACAAATGATTTTAGTTTTGTTTTAGTTTTTAAATTCAAGTATAAATGATCAATGAAACAAATCGTACATCACTCTGACAATCCTCAATGAAGGTGAAAGAACTTGTACAATTTCTAATTTGTTCGTTTCCATGTGGATGTCCAGATATACAACTGGTACGTGTGTCTTCCTTATTATTCGTCTATTTGCTTATTTCTCTATGTAATGAAATGCTTCAAACCCAAGATTACTTTTCACAAAGCAAATATGAATAGCAAAGAACTTCAAAGCTAATATATATATATATATATATAATAGTACTGTTTCATGGAATATAAAGAGAGAACGGAAATTTCCTTTCTCCATGTACTCGGGGTGCTCGGGAGGTGCTAGGTGGTAAAGTTTCACTGTTCGCCGGGCTGTTACAACCGAAGGAATCGTCTGCCGTGATAAATGTAAGCTTTAATAATATATATAAATGTAGCATTTTCGAAATATTCTCAGATAATTTCTTAAGGTTTAAAATAAACAGACAAGGAAATTTTTAGGAGGCTAGAAATTGTAACTCACGTAAACACAATGACAGAAATATAATATCTGATTGTTATGCAAAGTAAAGCGCAACCCCTCTTGCTCCTATGTCCTATGCCACCATTTCCAATAGCTAACGCGGTGACGATAACGATACTATGATTCTTCGGTATATAAGAAAATGAAAATTGTTATTTAAAGAAGAATATCTTACGCAAAACACCAAGGTCCTCATAGACAACAAAGCAACGGAAATTTGTCATTTAAAAAGACAAATAAATGCTATTTTACATCGCTATTTTACATCAATTTCAAAGACCAACAGGATATATATATATATACATGAGCATGAGGAATATACATATATACATAGCATGAGGAATCGCGTATCAAATTAATTACAAAATATATCACTGAACCAAATTAATCAATATAAATACACTAAGTTGAACAGAATTTACATTATTTGGACTTGCTCCATTTTGTAAGATAAACGTAAAACATAGACTAAAGGCCTGACTCTAAGGCCTGAGTACGCTAAGGCGACCCTAAACGAAAACGTTTTTTCATCATTCATTACCCGAGAAGCCATCATATAATTTATTATATCTGTCCTCCACAAATTTCTAATATATTTGTCTTCTTTGATTTAATTTTAATAAATGTAATAGCTGACCTGATAAGAAGTACAGTTCTTAATAGTAGAACTCAGCTATAAATTTGTTCTTATTAATAACATGTCCTTTAATGTAGCACCTATAATAAATTCCATATCTTTGCACCATATGATTATTTTGAAGCTCATATTTGATGACTTGCCGATACTGCTTCTCAGGAATATTTATCAACGTAGACGTCTATAGACATCTATTAATGCATCGATAAATCACGCATATCGTTTA
>CAXKVY010002002.1:0-83536 GCA_964058915.1 Tetropium fuscum | reverse complement strand
GTATATGGCAGAACTTGAAATACGTTAAGGACAAAAAATGCTAGAATGTCTTAAACGGGAGATTTCTGAAATTATTGGCAAGTTACTTTTTGTTATTTCGTGACTCGATGAGTCACAGAAGGAAGTTGTCAAACACTCATATCCACATCCTCTAGTAAAGCGCCATTCGCGCATGAAAGCATAGTGTATTAATATTGATGATGGAAGGCTACGACCTCCAGAGAATTCGCGGTGATGCAAAAAACAATAATATTATTAAGCTATAATTGAAGATGAGCCAACACAATGGGTATTATTTACTCAATTAATACATTCCCGATAGATTTGGCAATTACTCATTATAATCCGCAATTAGTGAGGACTTGTTGGTAAATATAAATACTTTATCAATGGGTACATACATACATATATATATATATATATATATATATATATATATATATATATATATATATATATATATATATATATATATACATATATATATATTTCTTATTTAGTTCTGTCTAGTTCTTAATTATTTACTCTGTTCGTTGGTCATAGGCATGTGTTTGCTTGCGCTTACACTATAGTCTGTCCGTTAGTTGCAGGCTACTGAATTTTACTTAATTTTAATTGGTTGTATTTATTGAATTTGATTGCCGATTTTAAGTTCTGTATTTTCTTTTATCAATATATATACCAAGAGATATTGGTTTTAGGAATATCTTATAATTTTATCTTTTAAATTGAATTTGTTGTTGACATCACAGAACTTATGAGGGTATCTCTATAATAATTTAACAAGAAAAGAAATAAATAAAATAAATAAATCTAAATATTAATAGATTCTCTTAGTGAATTTAAAACACGAAATCGATAATCTGACAGCTTTAAAAAAAATAGGCGAAATTAATGATAGTGGATCGTAGTAAAGGTGTCCGAGTTTTTGAGTTGGACTTGGATGGAACCCGTTGAAATAGCGATATTTGCTGCGATATTTGGTGCAAAAGTTAAAAAATGCGGAAAAGTAAAAATAAGATGAAATACAGGAAAAACATTTCTGAATTCGTTGAAATTGGAGTCTTACATAATCATTACAATGCTTAACAAAGTGTGCTGCGTCCCATTAAAAAAAAAAATATGGCGACCTATTGCAACACTGTTAGGCTGAAATTTCGGAACGCTCCCCAGCCTGTCACATCGTTATACAACAAATTACCAGTTTTGTCTTAATTCAAAAACACGTTATTCTCATTATGTCTCTTGTTGTAATGTATGAGCAATATTTCCTTCGTATCCTTTTTTGACAAATTCCTCTATATAAATTTTTACATAAAATTTAAAAAAAACATCAAAAGCTTTGCTGGCAGACTGCAGGCCAGACCTCACCACATTAATACAGAGCTGGACGTAGCTCTTCAAGCTGCTGGACAACCAACATCTTGTTCGAAGATTTAAGAGACCCAAACCATTCGAGCTGGTGTAGTGTGTTGTGTAAAAGCAGGAGTTAGTGCGCCGGTGAAATTGTTAGAAGAAAACAACATCTAAAGAACATCGTTGTATGAACTTTAGTTAATAAGTATTTAAGATTAGCAGAAAATTAATGGTTGGTCATCAGACTGATGATTGCTGATTCTTCTATATCACCTTCCATATTATTGTTGGAAGCAGAAGATTCGGGCTTTCTTCATAAATCACTGACACAATAAAATATTAACGAAAACATAATAAACAAACTCGTATCTATATCCACATTCGCTCAGGATTTTTGGTTCACATTTTCGAAAATAACAATTTTCAAAAAAAAATTATGATAATTTAATATAGATTTGAACACACTTGTAAACAAATCATGCGTGCATCTCGTAAAAAAGTATATTTTCCGCATATGACGTATTTTATGATCTCTCTAAAAAAATTACGCGAAAATGAAGCGGAAAAGGGGCACTAGGGCTTAGAGTTGATAATGAGGTTTCAGTATTTGTAAGAACATAGGTGGAAATTTAAAGTAAGTTCTCGTCAAATAGAAATAAAACTATTTAAATCTTTACGCTTAATAATTTAGACGGAACCTTCTACTAATTGTAATTTAGTGAAAAATAACTCACCATTCCTCTCCGTATTTGCTGTTCTCGCTGTTGATCTGCCTGATTAGCTCCTCGCGTTCCCGCTCACGCAACGCCAGTGCTTCCTGCAACTTCTGCTTCGTTTTCTGGAATTCCTTCACTAACTCCCCGGAGAAGCTTTGCTCTAGATTAGGGGCGGCTTCTACGGGGGCTGTAAGGACGATATTTTGCGCGGCCATCGGCCTCTCGTTAAGAGAGTCCCTCCGCGAGGACCTGCAAGGAGTATCTAAATAAGGAAATACATATGCAAAAGGAGAAAATAAATTGGAACTATTTATATGTGGATATTCACATTCGTCTATTATTATAGGGCGTTTATAAATAAATGCGAATTGGGGGGTCTGTCATATATTTTCTTTCCGAAACCCCTCTCCCTACAAGGCCATCTAAGGTTGGGGTACAAAAATTTTATATAAATATATATTTTCTCCACTATTAATACATGCGCTAGCTGTTCTGTATTTTTTGATAGGTACACAAGATAACTCATTTGCAGAGTCAATTTTAAGGTTTACAATACAAAATTTTTGAGGTTATCACCCTTGATATGGCCAGTTCTTTCTTAAGGCCTTTTACATGGTAAAGATAGGTCTAATTCCATCATTTTCGCCTTTAACTGCAATTGAAATAAATTAAAAATTCGATTTTGCTACGCCTCCGTTCCCTTGGTAAAAATTTTGATATCGGAAATAAAATTTACGCCTCATTTTAAGTATGTAGTTATCGTTTTCAGGTTGATAAGAATTTTTAGAAAATTCATATTGTTACGAGTATGCCTTGCAATTTTTCATTTTTTTTACACCGTTTCCTTCATAAAATCATATCTCCTTTATTTTCGTAGACGGACGCTTCGGCCCTTATACTTTTATGTAGAAGATAGATGGACATTAAAAAAATAATGTACGTCGGCTCGATATCTCAAACGGTTTAAAAGATACGGCTCGGTAAAGTGGAAAATTATAAATTTTACTTTATCAACGGTAACTGGAAAACGGTCGTTTCGGAATCGAATCTGAGGTTGTCATCGGATCCGCTGCGGTCGTTTACATATAGGACATGGATTTTTGTTCGTTTGTTTGTCGTCGTAAGACGATAAAAAAAAATTTCAGATAAAAAAAAAAGATATTCCGTAAATTGGGATATAAAAATATGAAAAAAATTGGGAGACGCGTAAATTAATGCGAAAATTAATACGCTCCATGTTTCCAAACTCCCTGAAGGTTTGTTATAATTTAAAAAAAAATTATTAAAATATTTTACCCATTTTACCCTAAAAAAAATAATTTGCTACGCCCCTGTCCTTTCAATCGTATTTGCTACGTATACGTCCCTTTTCGGGTATATAAGAATGTTCTTACATCCTAACTAATACTACAAATGCGATTGTCAGAATGTCGGTCAGTTTGTGTTTGTTTGTTTGTTACGCTTTCACGCCTTAATTGCTTAACCGATCATAATGAAATTATGTGAACACATTGTCAGGGGTACAGAAAAGGACGTAGAGTACTTTTAATCCTGAAAAAATGTTAGGTTCCTGTGGGATTATCAAAAAACAAACTACAGGACGTCTAAAAATTTTAATTCCTCACACGGCCTGGCTTCAATCCTGGCTTAGAAACGGCTGAACAGATTTGGATGAAATTTGGCACAGATAGTTTATTGCCTGGATTAACACAGGATACCTTTTATCGCTATATATCGATATAGCGATATCGCGGTAATAACGCGAGCGAAGCCGCCGGTAAAAACTAGTATTATATAAATTTAAAGGTGTACTGCTCGAAAATTCGTATGGTTTCCTTCGAAAAATCATATCTCCTTTATCTTTGCGGACGGACACTTCAACCTTTATACTTTTATATAGAGACGGATGGAAGTTAAAAAAGGTTTATATATAAGTCGGGTCGATAGGTCCAACGATGTAGGAAAAATTAAAAAAAAAATATTTTAATCGGTTTTACTCCCGGAAAAATCGATTTAACTACGCCGCTGGTTTTTTAATGAAAAATTTGTTATCGGAAATGAAATTTGCTCCTCATTTTTAGTGTGTAATTCCGTTTTCGGCTTTATAAGATAATTTTTTGGACATATATTGTTATTTTATGCCTTTAAATTTTTGTCAAATATTTAGGACCACCCTGTATAATACCAGTAACGAAAATATTTTACAGATGCTGTAAATTAAATTCCACAATGACAACACATAAAACCTGATATCTTGAGTAAATAAAGGACATTTGTATGCGAAAATCATATTTTTAGTTTTAATACATGACCACCCTGTATAAAAACCAAACTGGCCACTTTTGGGCATGGTAACCAAATGATACTAAATATGTACGTCTCAGGACAGGATGGTATCTAGCGTATGGACTATCTGTAATAATTTAGAAGAAAGAAATTTGGTAGACAGTTTGCACACAAGATTACAGTTTGTTACATTTTTCGCGACCCTGAGATATTGTTAGAAGGGGGTAAAAAAATCAAGCCCTATAATATTTTTCGTAAGAAGTTTTTAAGCATCGTTTTATTTTTTTGTACACAAACTATCAATTTGCGATGAAAACTCAAGAAATAAAAAAGTTGCAAATGGAATCGTATATCATAAAAAAATTAAAATATTTTTCTACTTACCGTGCGGTGCCCAGCGAAGCCGGGCTATCCCTTCCTCTGTGTTCCGGAGTTGAGGCATTCGACACCTTCCTCTCCGGACTTTTCGTATGATTATGCGGCAGCGTACTAGAGTGGATTTTTGGTGTGCTTGTCTGTTCTTGGATGGAAGGTAATTGCTGGAATTCCGCATAACTATTGCTGAGGAAGACATCTCCTTCGTTTTCGAAGAGTCTGTCTACTGATGTGTTCATGAGTTTGTTGTTTTTCATACCTGTAATAGATAATAATACTGGAGTATCTGATTTCGAAAGTAGCGAGCGCCTTGTCCTTTTAAACTATCCAACAATTCTGAAAACGAATATTATATCCAACGCATAATGCCAAGCAATAAAATGTAACATACTTTGATCATTTCTAAATATTTCGAAGAGGGTCTGAAATAGATAATAATACGGGAAAATCTGAATTCGAAAGTAACGAGTGTCTTGTCCTTTTAAACTATCCAACAATTCTGAAAACAAATATTATATCCAACGCATAATGCCAAGCAATAAAATGTAACATATTTTGATCATTTCTAAATATTTCGAAGAGGGTCAGAAATAGATAATAATACTGGAAAATCTGAATTCGAAAGTAACGAGTGTCTTGTCCTTTTAAACTATCCAACAATTCTGAAAACAAATATTATATCCAACGCATAATGCCAAACAATAAAATGTAACATATTTTGATCATTTCTAAATATTTCGAAGAGGGTCAGAAATAGATAATAATACTGGAAAATCTGAATTCGAAAGTAACGAGTGTCTTGTCCTTTTAAACTATCCAACAATTCTGAAAACAAATATTATATCCAACGCATAATGCCAAGCAATAAAATGGAACATATTTTGATCATTTCTACGGATACATATATACGTGGGTATATAAAACGTCGTTTGACGTGGGCGTCGCTGTCAAAGTTGCCATCATCAGGACACTCACAATAAGTAAACATATCGAAAGATGGCAAAAACCAAATACAGATCGAGAAGGGTCTCGCACCTACATCACCATGAAACACCACCATGTTTACACCACCATGTTTTACACCACCATGTTTACATCACCATGAAACTCAAAATATCTACAAGGTGCATCGGGATTGAGAGTTGAGATGATTTAAATCAATAAAGATAATTTTAAAAAAATACGCATAATAATATATTTATTCATAAAAAACAGACGCATTTTTCTGTTTTACAAAAATAATAATACTTTCTTTCAAAAAATGTTTTTAATACAAAACAAATAGAAGTCGAGTTTTGCTTCATATCTGTAGTAGGTATTCATGCCTGAAAATATTTGTTTGCTTGACGAAACAAGAAATAAACAATTATAATTGTTAGAAAATAGGTAACTATAATATTGTATATTAACAAAAACTAGGCAAAACTAGATTTACCAAAAAAAAATTATTTTTTATTTTTTAGAAATTTTTATCAACACTGCGGTGCATTTTCATCGAAACATATAATAGACCAGACAGCACACAACAGATTTCGACGTGGATTTCGCCTCCAAAATACTGAAAACAATTAAATTTAGGATTTTCAACGAGAACATCTCAAATACCAAGTAGGTATATTATATATTTAGACGCGGGGTTGGCTCTCAAAGTATCCTTGATCAGGAAATTCAGGCCAAAGGGATTTTGATGCATGATTCAGGCCAAAGGGATTTTGATGCAACTGAAAAAGTCGAAATTGTGCTTTTCCAACGAAAACGGAAAAAATATATATATTTCGACGCAGGTTCTGTCTCCAAAATGCCTATCACCAGGATACTAAAAATTCTCAGATATACCTATGGTGATTAGTTTCTGAGAAAAATCGCTAGACGAAAATATGTTTTTTTTATTTTAAAATAGCCGAATTTAAAAAAAAATATATATATTTCGACGCAGGTTTTGTCTTCAAAATTCGCATAACCAGGATACTAAAAAATACTCAGATATCCCTATGGTGATTAATAGTTTCTGAAAAAAATCGCGAGACGAAAATATGTTTTTTTAAATTCCCGATTTCTTTTTATTTTTTAATTTTTAAATTTCCAGAAAATTATGCAAAAATCCATGAAGATTGTATGCAGGAATCCAAGAGCTTCGATTGGCGATGCTAAAATTGACAGACTTAGAAAATTTCAATTGTGGAAGCTAAATAAGTCAAACCAATTTGCGTTTTCAAAAAGTCAGACAAAATTTTCATGTTTTTTTAATCTATATCTATTTTAAAAACAAAGTTGGCATTGATTGACCTTGAACTCTCCACCTAAGGTCAAAAATATCAGTGGAATTGAATGGCCCCCTTCAAACTGTAAATTATTAAACCCCCGAAAAACTGTCTGGCTTTTTGCAAATATGTTTAAATATATCTAATTAAGATGCTGTTCAAATTTCAGCGTGATTCAATCCCTTATTATTTTATTCTATAAAATACAACTCTGGGGTATTATTGTGGTGTAAAATTAACAGCTCCAAAAGTGTCCTATTTTTTTTTGCAGTTTTCAGAAACACTTTTTAATCAAGTTTGACATGTACTTTGGACGTGCATTTAATTTAAAAGTAAATGTAGTTAATGTAAATATTAGACAATCCAAAGGATAAAATTGTTCCAAATGAAAGGTCTGGGATTTACGAAATTAGTTGTAATGATTGTGATCGAAAATATGTTGGACAAACGAGACGATCAATTAACACCAGATTTAAAGAACATATGGCTCATCTAAAATATGGAAGAACAGATAAGTCTAGTGTTGCACAACATGCTTTTGACAACAATCATAGAATAGATATTAGTAATTTAAGATTAGTCAGAAATGTGACCAATAATAGACAATTGGATGCATTTGAGAGCATAGAAATTGTAAAATGTAAAAGCAGTATGAATAGCGACAAGGGACCTATACCGTATAGCCCGCTTTACGCGTTGCTTAGCAACTGATCATTGAAGCGTGACTAATGATTTCATCATAATAGTATAAATAGGGTAGATTTTTAGTTTAAGATTAGTTTTAATCGTCTCCGGATGATGCCAACTTGGTTGGCGAAACGCACGTCGAGCGAAGTGAAAGTGTTTTGGTGTTTGTGGAAACTACTCCGAGTGTTATGAATTATACTTTTATGTTATCAACCTTTTATAAAATATTTGTCCTCAAATATGTCATTTGTCCTAAAATATATTTTATTTATCACTAATAGCTTAATTTTTATGGTTTTTTATTACAGGTCCACCATATAACCTAAAAACTCTATTTTTTTAATCAAATATGTCGATTATTTTATAAAACCACCTACTTCGAGATTTTGTTCATTTCTGTTATTAATTTACATTAAAAATATCGGTTGAACCTGAAACATCCATATTGGATCCACCATTTTAAATATTCCAATCTTTATTTCAAAATCGTGAACTGCGACCTCGAAAACCCCCCGAGTATAATATATTTTGGTTTAATTCTGTTGATTATATTCCGAGGTCCGTAATTATTACTTAATAAAAATTAGCTAATTCTTAAATAAATAACGGGAAAAATTAAATGCAGGTCCAAAATACATGTCAAACTTGATTAATAAGCGTTTCTGAACAACACTTTGCAAAATAAAAGGAAAATAGGGAATGTCTATGAGAATTGCTAAATAGTTAAGGGGAATATTAAATGCAGGTCAAAATACATGTCAAACTTGATTAATAAGTGTTTCTGAACAACACTTTGCAAAATAAAAGGAAAATAGGGAATGTCTATGAGAATTGCTAAATAGTTAAGGGGAATATTAAATGCAGGTCAAAATACATGTCAAACTTGATTAATAAGTGTTTCTGAACAACACTTTGCAAAATAAAAGGAAAATAGGGAATGTCTATGAGAATTGCTAAATAGTTAAGGGGAAAATTAAATGCAGGTCAAAATACATGTCAAACTTGATTAATAAGTGTTTCTGAACAACACTTTGCAAAATAAAAGGAAAATAGGGAATGTCTATGAGAATTGCTAAATAGTTAAGGGGAAAATTAAATGCTGGTCAAAATACATGTCAAACTTGATTAATAAGTGTTTCTGAACAACACTTTGCAAAATAAAAGGAAAATAGGGAATGTCTATGAGAATTGCTAAATAGTTAAGGGGAATATTAAATGCAGGTCAAAATACATGTCAAACTTGATTAATAAGTGTTTCTGAACAACACTTTGCAAAATAAAAGGAAAATAGGGAATGTCTATGAGAATTGCTAAATAGTTAAGGGGAAAATTAAATGCTGGTCAAAATACATGTCAAACTTGATTAATAAGTGTTTCTGAACAACACTTTGCAAAATAAAAGGAAAATAGGGAATGTCTATGAGAATTGCTAAATAGTTAAGGGGAAAATTAAATGCAGGTCAAAATACATGTCAAACTTGATTAATAAGTGTTTCTGAACAACACTTTGCAAAATAAAAGGAAAATAGGGAATGTCTATGAGAATTGCTAAATAGTTAAGGGGAAAATTAAATGCAGGTCAAAATACATGTCAAACTTGATTAATAAGTGTTTCTGAACAACACTTTGCAAAATAAAAGGAAAATAGGGAATGTCTATGAGAATTGCTAAATAGTTAAGGGGAATATTAAATGCAGGTCAAAATACATGTCAAACTTGATTAATAAGTGTTTCTGAACAACACTTTGCAAAATAAAAGGAAAATAGGGAATGTCTATGAGAATTGCTAAATAGTTAAGGGGAAAATTAAATGCAGGTCAAAATACATGTCAAACTTGATTAATAAGTGTTTCTGAACAACACTTTGCAAAATAAAAGGAAAATAGGGAATGTCTATGAGAATTGCTAAATAGTTAAGGGGAATATTAAATGCAGGTCAAAATACATGTCAAACTTGATTAATAAGTGTTTCTGAACAACACTTTGCAAAATAAAAGGAAAATAGGGAATGTCTATGAGAATTGCTAAATAGTTAAGGGGAAAATTAAATGCAGGTCAAAATACATGTCAAACTTGATTAATAAGTGTTTCTGAACAACACTTTGCAAAATAAAAGGAAAATAGGGAATGTCTATGAGAATTGCTAAATAGTTAAGGGGAAAATTAAATGCTGGTCAAAATACATGTCAAACTTGATTAATAAGTGTTTCTGAACAACACTTTGCAAAATAAAAGGAAAATAGGGAATGTCTATGAGAATTGCTAAATAGTTAAGGGGAAAATTAAATGCTGGTCAAAATACATGTCAAACTTGATTAATAAGTGTTTCTGAACAACACTTTGCAAAATAAAAGGAAAATAGGGAATGTCTATGAGAATTGCTAAATAGTTAAGGGGAAAATTAAATGCAGGTCAAAATACATGTCAAACTTGATTAATAAGTGTTTCTGAACAACACTTTGCAAAATAAAAGGAAAATAGGGAATGTCTATGAGAATTGCTAAATAGTTAAGGGGAAAATTAAATGCAGGTCAAAATACATGTCAAACTTGATTAATAAGTGTTTTTGAACACTGCAAAAAAAATAGGAAAATCTGTAATGTCTATGAGAAATCAGAACTATTTGCTATCACGACACGACTACAAGAATAACTGCTGCAAACAAGCCACCTTCTAAAACCACGCAACCATCATTACACATCAGTTAATGCTGTCGAAATCGCATATCGAATATCTATAATGACAAATCAACAGGATGTTTAATTAATTTTGCAAGTAATTGCCAATGAAATGTTTCAACTGTGTTTCTCATTGTCTCAAAAAACGGGCTCCAAAATGGAAAATACTCCATGACCTTTCAACAGATCTATTTTACTTTTATCCTTCTGATTTTGCCTTTCCCTTGTGGTAATAATCTCGAAACAGAAGTTCCTGTTTTCAACGAAAATGATTAACTGATTCGACACCTACCTGTGAGATGAAAACTAGCGAAGCTACTCCTGGACATCGGCCCGTTGAGGCTGATATCCCCCGTGCTGAGAGCCATCAACCTCGGGTTACCATTATGGGTGGCGGTACCGCTCTGCGCCAGACCGTACGGCAACCCGTCCAACACCGGCATCAGCGACCTGGTCATGATGTCGGCCGCGGAGCGTGGCCTCGTGAACGGCATGGCCGAGTGGGGGAAAGTCTTTGGCTTGATGGGAGTGACTAGCATGTGCTCAGTCCACGAGGTCTCGAGCGAGGGCCTCTCCAGTCGCTCCACGTCCACGTTGAGCGTCCGCTGCTCGAACGGCACCGAGAACGTTTCCGGCGGCACGCTCTGCAACCACGACAGCAGACTCAGGTCCGAGTCGCTGAAGCCTACGCTACCGTCTAGCAGTCTACTGAAGCTCATCTCCTGCGACTGGGTCTCCGAAGAACCGGTCGCTTTAGCCTGGCAATAGTTCACACAGGACTCGTAGAGGATGCCTTTTATTATTAGCTGGATTAGCCGGTCGTTTTTCGCGGAAGTATTGGCGTTTATATCCGTGGTTTTCCTGTCGCCCGGGAGGAACTCGGCCACCAGCGGGTACACTTCGCGGAAACACTGCACCCGCGCGTTGCTAGGGTTCCAGTCTTTGTATTGGAGATGGTCAGTCAGCCGCGGTAATGTCAACAACAGGCACATGGTCGAGTAGTCCTCCTTCGACGGAGAATACTTCTCCAATTCACTCAGAACCTTCACCACCTCCTCCACCGCATTATCCACGCTACTGCCCTGTATATTAGCCTCGGATTTGATGCACAGAAGCTCGATGTACTTGTGCTTGAGGATGTTGTAGCTGAACTTACGCATATCGAATGATTTCAGGGCCTCCAGGGGCTGGATGAACTCCAGGACGTCATCCCACTGGCCGTCTAGGATGAGCTGGCGGAGGAATAGTACGTCGTCGGAGTAGTTGCCGTTGATCACGCCCGTTTCCCTCTCGAGGCTCAGCTGGGAGATGTGAAGCTCCCGGTTGTGGAGGAACTCCAAGGCCAGTCTCACGACGTCCTCCTCTCGGAGAGTTAGCCGAGCAGACGGCATGACGTACCTTATTTGCAGTCTGCAATAGAAAGAAATTATTTAAATTGGGTATTACTAATATTTTTTGAAATGAGGAAATATTTTTTGAAAATCTTTATATGCGGTTAATATAATGAAATGGTTAAAACAACAAAAGAACTAATAACTTCAATTCAGAGTGTTATTAAAGCTTTCAGCATACTTATTGTCGTACTTGATAATAGTATTTTAAATAACCGAATCTTTTCACACGAGTGAAACATTTTGTTCGAAGGAGCCCAAGGCGAGGCCCACAAGTCGAATGAGTGTGAAAAGGTTTCGGGTCATAGTTGCTATAGGTTTTTGTAATTTTCGAGGGCAGTCGCAGAAAAGTTTTGAAACGTTTCCAGGGAGAGATACAGATAAATGATTTCTTATAAAACTATTGGAAGTAGGTATAAAACTGTAAATTTGTTATGAAACATGCTAGCTCTGCGCTAGTTCTCAAAATATACCACGTGACTTCAACTTTCTAATAATTTCTGCTTATGCCGTCTGCGAAGGGGCGGCGAAATGTCTCTTTATTTCCTATTTAGACACACGATTAATTCATATTGGCGTCCCAACAAAAAAATAAATAAAATAAAATAAGTATAATGGATTGCGGACATCCTTCTTAAACATAATAGAACAACAGAAATTGGTCAATACCTTGAAATTTTTCCTTCTAATCAAAACTTAATAAACAGCACAAACTGCAAAATTATTGTTCATCTACTGGCTGTTACCCGCGACTTTGTCTGCGCGAATTTAACATAGCAATGGCCTAGCCCGATTTGAGCGATTTGAGTCCGCGCGACAGGCAGCCTCTGTGATATTAAGTCGTGAGAGGGGGAAGCGGTGAGAGGCGCCTTGGGTGCGCGTGGGGCGCGCGCGGTGCTAGACACTGCTACTTTATTACTCGAAAATTATTACTCGAACTAGTAAAAATATTCGAGAGATTTACGTTAATAATTAATTATTTATTAATGTATACTTCCCTATTTGAATAGGATTTTGTTCACCATTTCATGGATTTTAATTTTTTCCGCGGAACCAAATCCTTTTCTAAACTAAAGGTTACTCCTTGTAACATCAGTTATCTGCCGGTGAAAGTCCCGTTAAAATCAGTCCGGCCGTTTCGGAGATTAACCGGAAGAAAACAGACGGCAGACAGACAGACAGACAGAGACAGGCAGCCAGGCAGGCAGACAGACAGACAAACAAAAAATTTAAAAAATGTATTTTTTTTGTTATATGTACTGTATATACTTTCATATGCCTTTAATAAAAAGCTTTTATTATGATATTATAAAAAGACACTTAAATTTTATTTATTAGTTTACAAGTATAGATATAGTAGGTAGATAGTAGGAAATTTGAGAAAATTCCGTTTTCATTTATTGATTAATGAAGAATTAATTCTTTATTAATCCACTACTTACTGAATCAGGTAGTGCTTTTCCACTTTTCTAATAAATAGTAGTTCAGTCAACGAATGGCCCAAAAAGGGTTGTAGAGTGCGTGAGCAGGGCCCTTCATAAAAATTTTTAGGGTGCTTAGGAAGTGAACATACTAAAAGTCCCCTCCTCATATAGGCGGTGAGCCGAAGGGGGAGGGGAACAAAGAGGGTCCACTTTTGGGTTTTTCGCTTATGTCGAAAACGGTGCGTCGAAGGGAAAATTTTTAATGAAAAATGTTAGATAAAAATCTTATTTTCGAAAATTTTCACATTACCGGTGCGTGTAGCTCGAAAACGGTTGCCAATTCGAAAAAGTATATAGAACGAGGGTTGTAGAGAATTTTTTTTGAAAAGCTTTCATTTCGTTTAAGAACATTTTTCCCTACGACGCGACGGCGACGCGACGCACAGTGGGGTATTTGACCCAAAAAGCTGGCCAAAATTATATTTGATTTTTTTCACTTTTGATGTGGTTATTTCATAATTTAAAATTATAATAAAAGTAATTGTAGCACTTAATCTTAATACCCAATTTTAATAATAATAGTGATAATAATTAAGTTTTATTTGAAAAATAATTTAAAAAAATTATTATAATAATATTTTATAGGTACCTACTTATATGGCACATAATTTATTCATAATCAAAAAAAAACATTTGTCTTGGGATTAACATATTTAATATTTTAATAAAAAAAATCAAATCCACTCGTCTTCATTAGAAGACATATTGCCTTTTTCGTTGGTAGTCTCTGAATCATCATCTTCACTCGATTTGACAAACGCTATTGGTAGAAGCATCTCCAACGCTTCTGGGCTAAATGATTTTGAGCTTTTACGCGGTACAGGCCTCATAGAAGTTAGCAAAGGATCAGAAGTTAATAATAATCTATTAAGAACGTCAATGTTACACGATTTTCTTGAAAATTTCCTCTAATAATTTTGCCTGTATATGGTGAAATGCTTATTTCTAGCCTCAGCCGCCTCTTCTGTACGATCGGCAAGAGCGCTCCCCCTATAATTTGACAGCCATTTATTAAAACTTTGTGAATAGTAGGAGACATCGGGTACCACGGGTACAATTTTATATATAACTGTGCGGTTTCATATGCATACGGTTTGTATTTCTCATTTCAAACATGTAAATATTTACGTTTAAGTAATTTAACAATACACTATAGAATATTTTAAAAGGGCAATGGTCCCTATCCAAGTTATTCAGTTATTTATAATATATCTACGCAAATTTTAATAAATGTAGGTATATTAATCTAGTAGCAGATGACTCCCGGTAGAGTACCGAATTTTATATGTTTATATTATTTAAATAATTAAGATAGAAGAAGATAAATCAAAACAATTGACATTAACTTTAATCAATTTGCATATGAAAATAATAAAGAATTAGGCATATCAACATATTTTGCGCCTCCGGTGTAAGAAAATAAATTAGTCTCCCAAATATTGTTCATGAATATTATTGTTAAAAAAATATATATTTTAAAAATGGTAAAAATGTATATATAGATAGACTAGCAATAGAAGAAATTTATTGAATCTATTATAAAGTGACGACACAATTGTATTCATTTAACAGCTATAAACACATAATAAATAAATTAGGAACACAATTAAATGAATCTGATGATCACGCAAGAAAGCTTATTTACTGAAAAAATCCAAATCCTTGCATGTGGTCTAATATTCAAACAATTAAACAAAATACAAAATTAAAATACCGCACTAAACAAAACGCATGGCCAGCAAAGCGTATGTAATTTTAATAGGAACTACATACATATCTACTAGGCATAAGCAAATGTAGTTTAAATGCATGATTTGGTGTCACGCGATAAATATCATACAAGCAACGTGTCATATTTAACAGGTACACATATTACTCAAAGAGAATTAAACGAAGTACCCGTTAAAAAACCAGATTTATCACATTTATAACAGATTAGAGAGTACTTTTATTTTATTTTATTTACACAAGATAACGGAAAATACATAACCGTAAGCTGTCTCTCGTGGAAGCAGTTTTATGCGCTTTATTGAAAATTGAGTTGCACGTTCAAAATTTGTAAAGCGAAACCGAGAAAATAGATTAGATCTTTTGTTCTGTCTGCTGCTTGATATAGTCTACAATAACGGGTATATACAATAACTTTATGCCACATACAGGGAGAGACAGAGAATTAAATTTCGAGATTACAAGAACGATATTTATGTAATATAACTTACGAACTACCCTCCATTTAAGCGTTGATTGAAAGACTTTACTTATCAGTCAATGATTAAGTTAAAATATCAATAATTATTCATATGATATAGGTACATAAAAGTAACTTACAGTTTCGTTTTACATTGCCACACCAACATTACATTACACCAAAAAAAACAAACTCACGAAAAACGGGACCCGATCGCATTATCGAAGCACAATGGGAACAAATCAGTAGAAAATATGAACTATCGGATGGTATAATAGTATAATAGCCGCTAATTGTAACGGTCTCATTGTACCGTGTAAAAAGGATCCGGATACGGAATATTAAAATGTTATAATTGGAGGCAGCTAGCCACACTAACACATTTAGACATATATGGGGCACATATTATATTAGTGTAATAGTAAAATAAAGGTAGGTATGCCATGTGCATTATACAAAATAAAAACATTTATTTTACATTTTTTTCAATTAGTAATTTGGAAATAATAAAATACGAATAAAATAAAACAGTCGCCTAGCAATGAAATTATAAAATTGCTTTGCTGGTTGGGATATTTGAGTATACCATTGACATCAGAGCCGTACTGCCCATGGAAGCAAGGAAAGCAGCTTCCCCTATAATATATATTTACATTTATTATTATATATTAAACTGCATTATTTAAACCCTATTTTTGATTTTTTTTTTTAAATTATTAAATTATTATTATAATTATATTTTTAATAATTAGTTATCCTAATTTTTAAATAACAATCGCAAATCACAATTTATTCTGTGCCGTCAACGTTTGACAAGGACGTCATGTCCGGGCAAACGCGACCACGACGGACGATACGCAATGCTTTTAGTTTAAAATATCAAGTCAGCATGGACAGCATATTATGTGCGGTATTTTCACTGTGAAAATTAATTAATAGACATTCTCTTGTTAATTAACAAAAAATATCTGACAGATCAATTTTTATGAGTAGAGGTGTCTGAAACTATAAAAAAACAAACCTGATGTGGGAAATTTCCATCTTCCAGCACCTCTACTATTGTTATTATTATTACCACATACACATAGAGGCGTATTACCATATACTATTTGTAGTAATACGCTACGACAAAATTGGGTTACACTAGAATAAGTTAGGTTGTTAAGAATTGCTTCCCTTATTTAAAATGACATACACGCCACTGATTGACATCATTTTTATACATAGTGCAGGATTATAGCAATGAATTATTTTGTTTTAATTGTAGTTTTAGTGTTTATTTTATTTGATACGCTACGACAAAATTGGGTTACACTAGAATAAGTTAGGTTGTTAAGAATTGCTTCCCTTGTTTAAAATGACATACACGCCACTGATTGACATCATTTTTATACATAGTGCAGGATCATAGCAATGAATTATTTTGTTTTAATTGTAGTTTTAGTGTTTATTTTATTTGATACGCTACGACAAAATTGGGTTACACTAGAATAAGTTAGGTTGTTAAGAATTGCTTCCCTTGTTTAAAATGACATACACGCCACTGATTGACATCATTTTTATACATAGTGCAGGATTATAGCAATGAATTATTTTGTTTTAATTGTAGTTTTAGTGTTTATTTTATTTGATACGCTACGACAAAATTGGGTTACACTAGAATAAGTTAGGTTGTTAAGAATTGCTTCCCTTGTTTAAAATGACATACACGGCACTGATTGACATCATTTTTATACATAGTGCAGGATTATAGCAACGAATTATTTTGTTTTAATTGTAGTTTTAGTGTTTATTTTATTTGATACGCTACGACAAAATTGGTTTACACTAGAATAAGTTAGGTTGTTAAGAATTGCTTCCCTTGTTTAAAATGACATACACGCCACTGATTGACATCATTTTTATACATAGTGCAGGATTATAGCAATGAATTATTTTGTTTTAATTGTAGTTTTAGTGTTTATTTTATTTGTAGTAATACGCTACGACAAAATGGGGTTACACTAGAATAAGTTAGGTTGATAAGAATTGCTTCCCTTATTTAAAATGACACACGCCACTGATTGACATCATTTTTATACATAGTGCAGGATTATAGCAATGAATTATTTTGTTTTGATATTGTTGTATATTTATATTTGCTTTATTATGACCTATTATATTGACGGATTATAAAATATGATTATGTTTCAAGCCTATAAATCGAAATATAAACCTGACACTGTGTTGACATACATATATACATAAATAAAGTGACTGAGACATCCTTCTTCCCTTTTTTCCACTCATTCTATGGACCAGGCAAAAACTACAGCAGCAGGCTAACAGTATGCTACTATACGTGTAGAGGTTAGTTATTTAATTGTAATGCATTAATCATTGTAACTACTTAAGAGGTATTATTAAATATGTATATGTTTAAATCACGGTTATATTCCCCCATGTCTCTCAGTCAGGTGAGAGTAGCGGTGCTTTTTATCAGCAATGGAAAGGTTTACTGCATTTGGATGATGCGTTTCAAATTGAGATTACATTATAGATGTATGTTTATATAAAACTTATGGATGTATCTATGTTATTATATAGCGGCAGAGGATAAGTATATGCACAAAAAATATAAATCTGAACAGTGTATCATAGCCGTGACAATATCAGGCCAATCAATAACAAGCGAACTTTTTTTAATCGCCTTCTTTTCATCAAGGCAGATCGGTGAGGCAGAAGATAACAACAAAAGTCAAATGTATGTACTGTTTGTAACATCGAAATATGAGACATACAACATTCTCAAAGGATACCCACAATTTGTCGCAATGGGAGATCGGCGCAGTATAACTTTTCTTACAGCAAGCTAAAATCGTCACTATAAAGACGCTTTCATTCAACAAGTTGTTATGTTTTGATAGAATACTAATAACTAATCAATTTTCACACAAAACCCATCAAAATAATACACTAAATTAAAGAATAACTGTTACTTCTATTTCAAGAATTATTGTTGACCCCACTTTACCACAAAACGTTCGATGGTATTAGGCATCTAAATGAATGCCAATGATGTCGATGTGACACGGCCGAGAAACGTGAAAAATGGATCTGTAATATTTGAATTGGAAAACTTCTTGACTGGGGCTGTAGAAACAACGTCATATTTGAAAGAAGTACAGAAATCGACTATCTACAGAATACTTAAATAACAAGTGCGAGTCGGACTCGCGCACGAAGGGTTCCGTACCATTATCTATAAAATCACACAAGCTTTTAATTAATTTCGTCAGACCGGCGACTCCGGCATTTATTAGCATACATTAGCATAGCATCAATTTGTTATATGCGAGCCCCCTTAAATATTTATTTTATTTAGTTTTTAGTATTTGTTGTTATAGCGGCAACAGAAATACATCATCTGTGAAAATTTCAACTGTCTAACTATCACGATTCATACAGAGATACAGCCTGGTGACAGACGGATAGACGGACAGCAGAGTCTTAGTAATAGGGTCCCGTTTTACACTTTGGTACGGAACCCTAAAAAGGAGTTACTGAACGAAAAGCACGATTTGACGCAGGAAAACCAAAGTAAATTAACACATCATATGTGAAGTTACTACGAGACACAATTTATGATAAATTCCAACTGTCGACTAATTACTATTGGAATTGACTTCGAGCGGTCGGTTGCAAATTAGCAAACAAACGTTATGGCGGTGGCATAGAAAAATGGGATTTACATTTGATGATGATTGAGATTGGCGGGGGCTCTGCCCTTTGACGTATAGGCCTCAGTATGGGCCCGTCACGTCCCGCCTTTCGAGAGCTATACCAGTCCAGTTGCCTTAATAAAGCCAACGAGGCGGCTGGGACATAGCTCTCTAAAGTCCCTGGGCATCAGCATCAGTTGTCCCAGGTATTGCATACGTGTATGCAGGAAAGCGGGGCAATTCATCAGAACATGCCCTGCTGTCTCCTCATCTTCCAAGCATCCCCTACACTCAGGGTCTTCCACAAGACCCATTATGTAAAGGTGTCGTCTTAGGTGGCAGTGACCGGTCAGTAGGCCTGTCACTGTTCTTAAGTTACATCTGCTTAACTTCAGCAGCTGTCTGGTCCTCCCAGCGTCGGGACCAGATATGAGTTCTTTAGCCTGCCTCATGCCTGGAGCAGTTGTCCAACAATGTTGAAACATTTGTTGGGCTAAAGTCTTCATTGAGAGAACCGCTGTGCTTCTGGAGATCCCTACGAAGGGTTCAGGCCCAGTAGGTGTCTCTAAAGTGCCTAATTTGGCTAGTTGATCGGCCTTCTCGTTTCCCGGTACACCAGCATGTCCTGGGACCCAGACAAGGCGTCAATTATTCCTCTGAGAGAGCGTCTCGAGGACGGTCTTGCATTCCAGAACCAGTTTTGAGCGCACTTCAACGGCACTAAGTGCCAAGATGGCAGCTCTACTGTCGGAGCATATATTGATTCTACCAGTTCTTTGTGGGCCAGCTAGCAGCTCCAGCCCACAGGATAGAATCGCAAATACCTCGGCCTGGAAGACAGTAGCATGTGCACCCAGAGCAAAGTATTTACTTATTTGTTCCGAGTCAGAAAAGACTCCGGCACCCGACATTCCATCCGCCCTGGATCCATCCGTATACCAGTTGGTTCCGTTGCGGATTGCCATCGGGGTGTTCTCTATCCCCCACTCCTCGCGGTCAGGGATTACGACCTCCAGGAAGTTCGAGGGATGTAGTTTAGTGGGAGTATGATCACCACTCATGAGTAGAACCGGGCATCGTTCGGTGGCCCAGTTCCACATGCGAGAGTGCCCGAATGAGCACACCTGTAACTGGTCTAGCGTGCGCAGTCTATATACCGCACGCATGGCTTCCAATTTAATGAATATTTGTAGTGGCATGAGATTTAATAGCACCTCCAGAGCTCTGGTGGGAGCCGTTCTCAATGCTCCAGTCATCCCTAAACACGCAAGTCTCTGGACCCTGTCCAGTTGCCTGTTAGTTGAGTTCCTTTCAACACAAGGCCACCACACGATGGCCCCGTAAGTTAAAATTGGTCTAACAATAGTGCAGTAGAGCCAGTGGAGAACCTTGGGATTAAGACCCCAGCTTCCACCAAAGGCCCTCCTACACGTCCACAGTGCACACGTTGCTTTCCTGATTTTGCATGATATGTGATCATGCCAAGACAGTTTAGCATCGAGGTGAACACCTAGATATTTCACCGTCTGGTGGTAGGTGAGGACCACACCAGAGAGAGTAATCTCTGGTCGATTTTCTTGGTTCCTCTTTTTGCTGAATAGCATAAGCTGAGCTTGATTTACATTTAAAATCATCAATAAAAGGGCGACGATATTGGAAAATCTTAGAATTATTTTGTAGCGCTTGGAATATTTGGAAAGCATAAACAAATTTAGAAAAGAACAACCAGAGATTTATTACTTGGACGAAACTTAGTACGACACACATGATAGAGTCAAAAGAAGCTGGACAGATGACTCCGACAGATGCAAAGTAGATATGCCTCCAAATAGAGGAAAACGATTATAAATTCTACATTGTGGTACTAATAATGGATGGGTTCCTAATTGCCTAAATCTCACTGGAATAAAATTGGAAGATTCAAGCGTTGACTACCACAAAAATATGATTTCTGATATTTTTGAGTGGTTTAAGAATAATTTACTACCGAATGTAGAAAAGAATAGCGCTATAGTCATGGATAACGCCCCGTACCACTCAAGACTTTTGGAGAAGATTCCGAATACAAGCACGAAGAAAGAGACATTCAAGGATTTTTAATATCGCACAATTTAGAATTTAACAAAAAATTTACGAAGGCTCAACTTTTGGATATCGTCAAGAAAAATAACTTTTCGAAAAAATATGTTGTAGATGAAATGGTTAACTAAAGCTCATGGACACACTGTTCTAAGATTACCTCCGTATTTTTGCATCTTCAATCCAATTGAATTAGTATTGAGTCAACTAAAACAAGGAATTCGGGGAGAAAATAAGTGTCCCAAATTTGTTGCAAAAGTGATTGAAGTTATAAAAGCGGAGGTAGAGAAAGTGTCATTGGATAAATGGAATAACTGCGTAGAGCACGAAAATTGAGGATGAATACATCGAGCTTGAAAGAGCAACAAACGCGAATCAAGACCGGTTTGTAATAAATCTAAATGAATATTCTGAAGAGCGACAGTAGTGATAGTGACAGTAGTGATAGTGACAGTGAATAAATTATTTACCTTCCAACCTATTAGTGTTTATATTTGCATACCTACATTGTGTACAGTGTACACCTGTCTTGTTTTATTTTTACTTTAAAAGATATTTTTTTTAAGTTGTTACTTATTCCCATTTATTATAAATAATTTTATATATTTCTTATTTTTATATTATTTATTATTTGTTACTTAAAAGCAATATTATTTATTTTTATATTTTTATAATCCCATGGATCCTTTCAACCCACATATTTATAAGCAAAATATATAAATTAATGTTATTTATTTTACTTAATTGAAGAATACGTTCCACACGAATTTAATTTTTTGCACTTACGTGTACTATGCTTATAAACTTAACACTAAATCCACACCTTACCCTTCCCTTCCTGGCAAGGAATATGCTCATACCTCCACGTGGTCCTTGCCGGGCAATAATAATTTGTATAAAAAATAATTATTGGCTAAACTGAGCACATACCTAATCAATCACAGACCAAGTGTAATATAATAAATATAAGATGTTACATGAAAACTAAATACGGTCCTGGGTAAGCACCCGTGGATTATTTCTAAGGATCGGCGGCTCCTTTTATCGATATAATGAGGGTTTTTGCTCGGGTTTTTATGTCTCATATTTCGATGTTACAAACTATACAAATAAATATGGCAAAGTTATTGAGAGCTTTGTACCCACGCTTTTATAGCCGCTTATAAATGTAAACTAACAAAATAACTATTAATAAAAACAATAACCAAATAACTAATACTAATACGCATATCCCGATACCAAAAACCGTACGTCAACCAAAGCTAGCAGTATAATAATAAACATAAAAACGGACAGCCAAAAAGAGCACGCTGAATAAATAACAAATAAAAACCGGCTAAAGTACCCAAAAGGAGGGTAGAAGCCAAAATCCGTAAAAGGGACATACAAAGCAAGCCTCTAATGTCAAGACTACAGCGCCACTCGCGGCCGTATTAGAAGCCTCATAAGCTATTTAATAAATAGGTTATGTAACAGAATGATAATAGAACAATAAATGAGTCATGTACTCGTGTAGTATCCTAAATACGGTCCTGGGTAAGCACCCGTGGATTATTTCTAAGGATCGGCGGCTCCTTTTATCGATATAATGAGGGTTTTTGCTCGCGTTTTTATGTCTCATATTTCGATGTTACAAACTATACAAATAAATATGGCAAAGTTATTGAGAGCTTTGTACCCACGCTTTTATAGCCGCTTATAAATGTAAACTAACAAAATAACTATTAATAAAAACAATAACCAAATAACTAATACTAATACGCATATCCCGATACCAAAAACCGTACGTCAACCAAAGCTAGCAGAATAATAATAAACATAAAAACGGACAGCCAAAAAGAGCACGCTGAATAAATAACAAATAAAAACCGGCTAAAGTACCCAAAAGGAGGGTAGAAGCCAAAATCCGTAAAAGGGACATACAAAGCAAGCCTCTAATGTCAAGACTACAGCGCCACTCGCGGCCGTATTAGATGCCTCATAAGCTATTTAATAAATAGGTTATGTAACAGAATGATAATAGAACAATAAATGAGTCATGTACTCGTGTAGTATCCTAAATACGGTCCTGGGTAAGCACCCGTGGATTATTTCTAAGGATCGGCGGCTCCTTTTATCGATATAATGAGGGTTTTTGCTCGCGTTTTTATGTCTCATATTTCGATGTTACAAACTATACAAATAAATATGGCAAAGTTATTGAGAGCTTTGTACCCACGCTTTTATAGCCGCTTATAAATGTAAACTAACAAAATAACTATTAATAAAAACAATAACCAAATAACTAATACTAATACGCATATCCCGATACCAAAAACCGTACGTCAACCAAAGCTAGCAGAATAATAATAAACATAAAAACGGACAGCCAAAAAGAGCACGCTGAATAAATAACAAATAAAAACCGGCTAAAGTACCCAAAAGGAGGGTAGAAGCCAAAATCCGTAAAAGGGACATACAAAGCAAGCCTCTAATGTCAAGACTACAGCGCCACTCGCGGCCGTATTAGAAGCCTCATAAGCTATTTAATAAATAGGTTATGTAACAGAATGATAATAGAACAATAAATGAGTCATGTACTCGTGTAGTATCCTAAATACGGTCCTGGGTAAGCACCCGTGGATTATTTCTAAGGATCGGCGGCTCCTTTTATCGATATAATGAGGGTTTTTGCTCGGGTTTTTATGTCTCATATTTCGATGTTACAAACTATACAAATAAATATGGCAAAGTTATTGAGAGCTTTGTACCCACGCTTTTATAGCCGCTTATAAATGTAAACTAACAAAATAACTATTAATAAAAACAATAACCAAATAACTAATACTAATACGCATATCCCGATACCAAAAACCGTACGTCAACCAAAGCTAGCAGTATAATAATAAACATAAAAACGGACAGCCAAAAAGAGCACGCTGAATAAATAACAAATAAAAACCGGCTAAAGTACCCAAAAGGAGGGTAGAAGCCAAAATCCGTAAAAGGGACATACAAAGCAAGCCTCTAATGTCAAGACTACAGCGCCACTCGCGGCCGTATTAGAAGCCTCATAAGCTATTTAATAAATAGGTTATGTAACAGAATGATAATAGAACAATAAATGAGTCATGTACTCGTGTAGTATCCTAAATACGGTCCTGGGTAAGCACCCGTGGATTATTTCTAAGGATCGGCGGCTCCTTTTATCGATATAATGAGGGTTTTTGCTCGGGTTTTTATGTCTCATATTTCGATGTTACAAACTATACAAATAAATATGGCAAAGTTATTGAGAGCTTTGTACCCACGCTTTTATAGCCGCTTATAAACTAACAAAATAACTATTAATAAAAACAATAACCAAATAACTAATACTAATACGCATATCCCGATACCAAAAACCGTACGTCAACCAAAGCTAGCAGAATAATAATAAACATAAAAACGGACAGCCAAAAAGAGCACGCTGAATAAATAACAAATAAAAACCGGCTAAAGTACCCAAAAGGAGGGTAGAAGCCAAAATCCGTAAAAGGGACATACAAAGCAAGCCTCTAATGTCAAGACTACAGCGCCACTCGCGGCCGTATTAGAAGCCTCATAAGCTATTTAATAAATAGGTTATGTAATAGAATGATAATAGAACAATAAATGAGTCATGTACTCGTGTAGTATCGAAAGCTTACTTTGTTTCTCGTCAGGTAGCATATTGCTTAGCAGGATTGGCAAATAGCCAATGATATAGGTACGATCGGCGACACCACGAGGGCACCAGTAAATCGGATACTCTCGTTCTAACATCGGCGTAGTCGGGTTTGTTAGAAAGGGAGGGACGTATATGGCGGGTGACTTTGTGGTGTCGCCGATTGTACAGATTAAAGGTACATGAACATTGAATTGTTTAAATTATAGACAGAAGAAATAATCGTAAAAGTTTAACTTATAATAAGTTTTGCGTCTAAGTGCCTGTCGTGTCTAGCAGAAAACACTCACTTGTCTCATGTCATGTGTCTACTAATAAATGTAATTAAACAATTTTTATTTTTACAATTTTCCTAGAATCTTTGTGTTACTTGAGGCTTTTTTTTGTCAAAATGAAAATATTTTTCTCGAAATTTAAATTTCCAATGAACAATTAAATATACAGATAATATAAAAATTATGGTTACAAGTGTTTCAAGGATAATCATGTCTCAATTAAAATTTAACCTAAATAGAAACGAACTCAAGGCTGTAGGGGACAAGAACGTTTTTCCTCCATACCACTCCATTGATGTAAAATAATGTAAACTACAGAGCTATGCAATCGGGCTAAGTAAACTTCAGGGACTCACGTAATATCCTATTAAAAAATTCATGACCAGTAGCCGGTCCCTACAATGACACATGACACGATCGCTTTGAGGGGAATTACATTCCCAGTGGATATCTAAAAGCCTTCCGCATTTAAAAAATATATTGGTTAATCAAAAATAAAACACATTTTAACAAATATTTGTTTCAATAAAAATGCTACTTGCATTCCTTATATATATTATTTTTCTTGGAACACTAATGCCCCAGCAATGAAAGATGACAAAAGCTACCGTATTGCGCCCTGGTTTTTCTAAGGGAAACTCATTTTCTCCATGGAGACGTACAACAATGTAAGAAATAACGAACGCGCCGTTCATTATCACGATGAAAAGCTTGAGACCTACTTATGCTTTTATCCCACAAAAAACTGCCGCAAGCTATAAAGCTTTCTAGAACGCGAACGTCATATTTTAGTAAAAACCAATTTGAAAAAATTGTGAATTTTACATAAAAAGTAGTTTCCATTGTGGACTTGTGCTATTTTAGACAGTCCTGCGAACGAACGTATATCCCAAGTAAAATTTATCTGAGTATAAACCACTGTTAAACTACTCGTGATTCTAAAAATAAATATATACTCACCGGCACAAAACACAGCAGTTGAATTTTTTAAACAAACTTAAAACTTTAACGGTTTATGATGTTTCATTATTACATCTTAAACACAAACAAAACATGTATTCAGTATTTTATAATAACAATTGAACCCTGATTTAAAGAAAGTGTTTTTGAATAAAAACGCACAAAAATAAAAATTACATAGATCTTATCAACAATGCATCGTTTTTACTGTTTAGAGAAATTATGTCGAAACAAGTTTAGTGTAAAATAAAATTTAAAGTCGTGAGTTCATTTAATCCGTAAATTTATGGCTGATAATAACAAAACAGCGGCTGTTATTGTTGCGTTGCTTCAACAATACGAAACAAGTTGAATATTTTCTTTCAGGGGGGAAACTGCCCATGCTTGCCCCTTCACAGCGCCAATGGTAGCTATACCTCATAATAGTTAAACTGTCCTATTTAACGCATTAATTTTCATTGTAACTGTATAGTTTAAAAAATATATTGTGTATAATACACAATAAATAGGCCTAAAGTAGGCCTGCTTTACATTATGTATTGTCTAATAAACCTCGATGAAAGCAAATGATTATAATAAACGTAAAGCATTACCGTTCCGCAACTTAAACTCTGTAAAGAACTTATTCCTATATAAAATGGATTTAACAGCGTATGGAGTTCCGTTAAGGTCAAATGACTTAATTGAGGATCTTTCCGTGATGCAGTTAGACGCAAAAGTAACATATCGACGCAAGTGCTATATTTATATACATCAGTCTCGAAATAATTATCTGTAAACTATATGTGTCATTTAAAAGTGATAGTCAATAAAGTTAAGTAACAGGGCTTCAACATTGTTTGTAAACCACGTGAGCATGCTTTATAATTTATGCAGTTATTAGGGCAACTTACTAGTGGAATCACTAGAAATTCTAGTAACATTTCTGTCAAATCTCGTTTATGAAATGCGATGCGTGAAATGCTATTGATCTGTCCAGTCAGCAAGGTCAGGGAATGCGGAGAGGTTACAATTTGATGTGATCGGAAATAAACGAAGTACTGATTGGTTTTAATCATAGGCTGCCTAGTAAATATTGCTCTTTATGAATGGCTGCAAAGTCAGACAGTATAACATCCCTCAAATTTTAGAGGCCAAGCTTTATGTTTAATTTGGAATAATATAATACGAACTCGATAATTCGGTTTAAAAATATATCAATATTCATTCATTAGAATGTTTATGTTTCAAACACGCATAAGTCAAAATACTCCAATATTATCTGCTTCGATTCCTCGACGGGCACCGGCAGCTACCATAGGCGTAGAATTTATTCAACAGGAAGTTAAGTACTGAGTACCAGCAGTCACCACAAACCGATAAAAATTGTCATTTTGGTACTTAAGAACTGTGTAACTAATCAAGTAAGGTCGAGTGGGGTAAGTGTGTAGTAAAATTTCAATAGTTGAGATAAAACCAACCATGGCTTAAAGACGGAAAACAATTAGATTTTTGCATTTTTTTCTGTATAATTACCCTGCTATTACCAATAAGACTTTATACACTATACATATCTAAACGTAATGCTATTATTTTTACTATTTACATTTCTTTTTTTTTGAAAATATGTCCTTACTACATACGTGCCCCATGGAGGGAGGAAGTGTGTAGAGGAGCTATATCTCATATTAGTTTATACATTTACTTATAATGGGTAAGTGTGTAGAATGAGGCTTGATTTTTGTATAGAACAACTTTCACAGAAATTTGAATAAAATATGAATAAAATATTGTGGTAGAAGGTGGTAAACTTTTTATAGAAGGTGGTATAATGGCAAACTTCTTATTTAACTTGACACTTGCCCCAGTGCTCGTTGGATCGAGGCAATAGGGAACATGACTAAAATTTTAAATATAAAAATAATACTAAAAAACAGCGTAATGTTGTAATAAAACGTGTCCTTCACACAAAAAACAAGATTTGTAATTTCGCACGATCAGTATGCAGGATCTAAACAGCGATAAAATTGACGCGGCCCGAAACAAGCTGTGGCGTCACAGCCTACAATAGATCCCAGCACTCGGCCGGTTGATTTCCGGAGCTGCGCCTACAGCTACTTCCTTATATGTTTGTAAACCTTGGCTGGCACCGACTCCAAAAATAATAATAATTGTTTAATATATTGATTATATTCTAATAAATTGATAGGCCTATCAAATTGAATGTATTGTAAGTAGTAATAGTAGTAGTATAGTGTAATTATTTTTTACTTTTTAGTGTATTTTTTTAGAACAGATTTCATTGAAGTCAGTTTTGGTTTTTTGTTGAAAATATTTTATTTTCTGCTTTTTAGTGTATTTTTTTAGAATAGATTTTATTGAGGTCGGTCTGTTTTTTTGTTAAAAATATTTGATTACGATGATTAAGTTGATTCGAGAATGGTTTTCAGCATCACAATTTGATTCGAGATAAAATATTTTTTTCATTAATTTAAATATCTATAAATTAGGGTTGTGACCGGCTCATTCGCCATTTATTCTGATATATCTGGTGAGTTCCCCGGTATCTTCGGAATCCAAGGTCCAATGCCAAAAAATCTAAAATGGTACCCTCTTGAAAACATCCATTTTCGAATAAAAGAAGAATTTTTAAAATTGATTAATACATGACGGAGTCACGAATACACAAAAAAAACAAGAGAATTGAGAACCTCCTCTTTTTCTGAAGTCGGTTAAATACACATCAGGTTAACAACTACCTTACATGTTCTATAGTATAGTATATTCCCACAATAAAATTTTTTTATATAACAAAGGATGGTAAGTACTAGATTTAAGAAAACATTGCTCACTACTGATCACATGATCCGCCAACTACAAAGCAAACAATGCAAATGGTAATACCATGGAGCAATTTTTTTGATATGGAGGGAGAGATGATTAATACTAACTTATGTCTATAGATGGCGCAAAATCAATCGCTTTCATACGAATTTCGCAGCCTATCTACACACTTACCCCACTTGACCTTACTGTACTACAGTAAACAAAAAGTTGTCTGGTATTTTCAATACGCCTCTGGTATTTTCAATACGTAGGTCTATGATTAAAAAAAATACTTTTAAATTTAAAAAAAAGTGGTTTATATTTTACATTACGACTTGTATTTAGACATCTACCTTAATTGGGAAGTAGAGTTCATTAGTTAACTGATTTCATGAGTCAGCCTGGTGTGTATGGAGGATTTTATTCGATAAATGCGAATACAAAAAATTGCGTAAATTACAATCATTAATAAAGACCCGGTATTAAAATAGTATCTAATTATAAATCAAAATAAATCTTTTGTGAAAAATAAGTCAGACGATAGAACTGAAATGACGATTGTTTCGTCAGTTTATTTTAAATCATATTACATACGTACACCACTGAGGTCACGCCAAGATGACCATCATAGTTCCAAATCACTACAAACACAATACATATGCGTGGGCAAAAACTCTAATAAATTTTTCATAAGCGTATATGTAAAACATTTGAGGTTAAAACCACAAATTTAAAACAATCCTAGCTTATTTCCGCTGCACCGTGGGTTCTCCCAATAAAACATACGGTATATTGACGATTATATACGCCCAAGAATAAAATAACCATCACCAACACCTGTCACTTTTAAAGACCGCGACTGAATCGCCAGTCGCCAGCCGATTAACTACATTAATAATCTGTACAAAGCCAGTTCATTTTTCTATGTATAGAAAGAAGTAACAGATTTGCACCTACGGAATCATAATTATGCTAAATTTCACCTCGATCGGGTATATACAATATTTATGTACCTGCTTCTGTGCAGCATATCCGTTCGTTCGTACGAAGCTCGTAATACGAAATGAAGGAATTTCCAGATGGAAGAATATTACTAAATGGTTTTACTATGGGACGAAGACACTCCGGCAGGACTCCAGCGAAAATTTTATCATATCGCTAAGCAGTCAATTGCAGGGTGCATTATTTTGAAAAGGAAGTGGATAATTCTGGCATTAAAACAGGTAGATAATATAAAATTAGTATTATTACATATTTGTCCAGTTCGTCTTTTTAAAATTCTAATGGTGAAACGTTCATCTAGAATAACAACTGATAGATTATTCTTAACAGTAAACCATCATGGAACAAAAACAATCAAGTGGATGGTACAAAAACGCTCCAGTGGGAAGAAACGAACTTTCGAAATGGACTAAAGAAGCAGCAGAGAAGGCAGGATTAAATACAAAAGAAATAAAAATAATAAACTACTCTATGCAGTCGACAGCAGTCAGTAACCTGGCTAAAGGAGAAGTGGATGAACAACAATTAATTAAAATTACTGGCCACAGTTCATCCAAATCAATTAAGCCGTATCTGCAAATGGATAATGAGAGAATTATTCCAACATCATAAACACCCTTAGAAGTGACGCCTCAGAACCTCCAGCTAAAAAACAGAAAACAGAAGATTCTGCAGCCACTCCTCGAGCTTCTCAGTGTACAGCTGGACCCATCAACAACATTAATGATTTACCTACACCCAACGTTATCAATGAGTTAACAAAGATTTCAAACAACCCCCCTACTGTGTACCAAAATTGGAATTGCAATTTATATTTTAATTGTACCATAAATAATTAAGTTTGTAGTATTTTGTGATTTAATAAATTACATGTTTTTCAGTTTTCAAATTAATACCTACATATGTATCATGTATGCATGTATAATAGGTAGTATGTTTTGTAAGCTATGTGTATACAGAGTAAACTGTTACTCATGAAATAGTCTTGTCAAATACCATGCGGGCATCTAATTTTTCTTGTGAAAAAAATTAGATGCCCTTATGATATTACTTACGAATATTCGCCCCACAATAATGAACATGGATAGCAAGATAGATTGTCATTCAAATACGAAAATAGAATTATCCCAAACGACAATAAAATCTGGTAAAAGAACACATTAACTGGCATACAAATTTTTTTAATGTTGATAAATCGAACCCACATTGTTACGTTTGCCAACAACAATAAAAACGGTAGCTAAGAAACGTTTTGCGTATCCTGGATAGTTAGGTATTCTTCAAACGGCAAAAACGGGTAATCCTTCGAGGACATAGTTAAGTTAAAAAGACAAGTTTCCGCTTGGATTTACACATAAATGAGCTGTTTTATTGAGATAAGTCCATTGGGGTAATTGCACTTTTACGGTTAGACAACTTACATTTACTACATCACGTATACCGAGGACGCCAAGATAATTGAGTAGGTACTCAGACTTGCCGGACCGTCTAGATTAGGCTTTTTTATATACATAGAATTTGAAAAATGCAATAAAAAATGTTTTAAAAAGCCATGTTTGCACCACCTTGCAACCCGCCTCCTGGCTTTACTCATTACTGATATGAAAATATGAATATGAAAATTTATTTCCGGGCGGGGAACATACAAATCTGATATTCCGCGGCGTTACGAAAATCGCCGATTTAAGCCGGCCAGGAGTCACGATTCGTTGTTCCCTTACCCCTTACCCTTAGTGAAGTTACGCCGCGCCGTCTGAAGCGTGGTTTTCTTTCGTCGCGAGATCGAGAGTTTTTTTGAGAAACAAACTTTTGTTATAATTGTACCGCTTTAAAAATCATTTGTGGACTAGGATTAGATAGTACAGTGACAGTTCAGAATAGTTTTAATCTTATTGTGCAGATTGTAGTGTGTTTATTAGTTATTTGTACTTTATCCGAATATAGAAATTACAGATACAGAATAATACAAATGGAAATGGATGCAGAAATAAACTCTGTTCAGTATCTGTTAAAAAAACAATCCAGTGCCATTTGAGAAAAAGTTTCATTAAAGAAAAAGGTAGACCTACTCCTCATTTACTTATCAATTTCGTATCTAAGAGTAAAACGAGAATATATAGTCCGGCGATTTATAACCTAACTTCATAAGAATTATGCACATGCGGTTAAAAGCGATTTCTCTTTTCCGTCGTATCAGTAGGGACCTAAGGACCATATTCAGAAGAGGAGCCCATCGTATCAGTCACTTTTAACTTCTGTACAGTCGCCCTAAGTTCAGTTTGGGACTATTAATTCCGTTTCAGTTGTAATGAGATCATTTCTGAGTGGAGCTCTATGTTTTGGAGGCGATAAACTTGAATATAACTACCTCGAGGTCATAACATCTACAGTACAAATAAGCCATGATACATAGTACATAACCTTAAAAAAATTAAATTGGAAAAACCAATCTCGTAGCCAGACCATCGATTTACATGAAAATTTGGAATTAAGTTCATCATACCCTTAACTTAAAAAGTAACATATGTGCGACTTGTGCTTTTTGTTTTAAGAGGTAAACACAATCCCGTGAAAAAAAAATTAAAAAATGCAGGTATAAGCATTTTATTGATTCACATCTTATTTAATTATGTGTGCAGAATAAAGCTTCTTGTTCTTGTTCTCTCATGTTCTCGAACATGATTTACGATTTCTTCCAAATTTTTAACCCTTAACCACCACCATGTCTAAATTAATAAAAAAAAATAAACGAAAATATTGTAAAAATTTGGCATTTGTAGATATATTATACACGATACACGCACATATTATCAATTATGAAACTTCGACTTAAAATTTGTCCCTCTATCCATTTCAGTGGTTAATTTGAGCAGGGATGGGTAGGTAGAAAATTATACATATTCTACCATATATTACGGGTAAAATATGTATTTTTTACACCGACCTATTTTATACATTTTCCACACCACAAAATGTAGAAAATTAATTATTTGTTTTACAAGCTGATTTTTAGTCAAATATTTATTCATATCACTCGAAGTAGTTTCCACACACACCAAAACACTTTTACTTTGCTCGACGCTCGAGCAAAGTAAAAGTGTTTTGGTGTTTGTGGAAACTACTTCGAGTGTTATCATTACTTCAAAGGTTCCAGCCCTATCAAGATTTATTAATATATTAAAAATACATCAATGTATTTTTAATATCTAAATGTATTTTGTATCTAAATGCGCATTTAGATACAAAATATACGACGGAAAAAATAAATAAATCAAATAAACAAATACCTATTATACAGTAGACGAAATTGAGTTTCGATCATAGGAAAATGAATGGCAATGTTTAAGGAAAGGGACTTGTAAAAAATCATATCTTTTTCCAAAAATCGTGTTGATGTCTTCCAGACATTTTAAACTAATAATAACATTGCGTAACTAAATTACAATATTTACAGTCCCACGTCGCGTATGCCATCTCATTGCAAACGCTTATAAATAGTCAGGGGATCGTTAAAAGATGTCGCTATGATTCTTTGTCCGCTTTTATTTTCTGCATTTGATTTTCTACGTAATTTTCTACATTTTATACGTAATATTTTACATTTTCTACGCAATTTTCCACATACATGTAGAAAAATTATTCTCTACGTGTCGTTACCCAACCCTGAATTTGAGTGAAAATATTTCCACCCACCGAGAAGGAGTGACGGTGGATACCGTCAGGATACAAAAAGTGACTGATGGGCTCCCGTTCTGAATATAGTCCTTAGGTCCATACTGACACGACAGAAAAGAGAAATCGCTTTTAACCTCTTGTGCATAATTCTAACAGCAACCCGCCGGACTAATATACCTAAGAGAGTTTTTAATGAAAACATATACGCCAAATATGAATGGATATGTGGTTATTTCGTGACAAATAAACAGGTGAGATTACAGCATGGATCAAATACGGACTTGATTTAAAACACGTAGCAGATAGGTCGAAAAAACATGACAAATTTGTGGTGATCTAAAATCATATATGAACTTCGTGTTTTAGGAAAAACTGACATAGGTGAATAATTAGATAGTGCATTTTTGCGCCATAAGTTAGAATATTATAAACAGGTGGAAAAAATCGTCACATTTTGCGTCGTCTAATCATGTGTATGAACTTTGGTGGAGCGTTCGAATTAGCCTTGTGAGGCCATGACGAGAAAACATTTTCGAAAAATCCAGGTATTTGTATGGGTTTAATTAATTTTGCTGCAAAGTTAGATTCTGGTTTTATTATTAATTTTTTGACCTCAACCCCTGAAAAGACCGACGAGCCGCCACTTCATCATTCGTATAGGTAGGTATATACATTTATAAAAAATTCAGGCTACTTTTTGCTCAAATTGTTATATAATCGGGGTAGACTTTCCACAAGCAGTTACGTGAATGAGATCTAGCCAGCTGACCGAGAAAACATTGCGGCCAAAAATAGATGGGAAGAAGTCTTAAAATACTCTTAAGCTGGAACGGCTGAAAATAATTCCGGAAGAAGATTATGTTTAGAAAATACATATATAGCATTTGGCTCCACTTACGGATACGATAACATAAAGTCATGGAAATGAAGGTGTCAGGAATGGTTTTATCATCAGCTTCGTTTCTCAGTCAGATCAAAAACAATAACTAGTATGTACGCGTAGTTCTAATTCAATTAAGCAATACGAAAACAATAATTATATCTTTAAATGTGGTTTTTTTTTTAATGAAATCGGTAGCGACTTGTACCTTAATGCACTGGGTGGTGCGCAAAAATTAAAAATTGAGGGGGTGAGCCCTTTTTCTCCCAGAAAAATTATGTAAAAACGTCCTTACTAAACGTACTAACTATACTTACCAAATTTTGCTTTAATTAGTTGTAGCAGTTAAAAACTCCTCCCATTTGACATTTCCCAACACAATTCTGTCAATAGACAATACTTACTTTAGTTTATAACACAAAACATCTACTTATTACTTAAATGAAAAATCCATACGTCTATTTTTGATAGCCACAAATTGTTCTAAAACTTTTTCATGGAAGTTCAGTATTTAAAATACAATTTCACATATACATTCGTTACGATCATATATACTTCTAGTAAAATACCGAGTAAAAGACCTACATTCCCTCTTTTCATATACGATTGATTTAACTGGTGCGGGTCATCCTAAACTTTTAATCTGAACCTTAGAAATTAAATCTAACAGTGAAAAGTTAACTTTAAAAATGTTATCCACTGAATTAATGAGAGTATCACAATTATTTTGTCCACTAACACAACCCGAAGTAGTAGCCATAATAATAATTGTCTCGTAAGCTCGTAAGAACGCGTAAACAACGAATGAACGAACAGTGTTACGAATGTACGAATACCAAGAAAATGTGGTCTTGAGTAATATATTATAATATTTAATCTGATCTGCGGTGGAATGGTGCCGGGTGCGATATTGGCTGCTTATTCCCATTTGTCGGTACCCACCCGCACGTAACAGAGAACAGAATTGAAACTCTTGTTGCTTGTCTGGACGTGCTGTGATATAGAGCGCACGGCGGACTGCTTATTCACGCGTTTTTTACGAACATGGTCGATCCTTTCGCATTGAAAATTACCATTAGGTTGTAGCGCTAAATAAAAACATACGACCAGTGATGTCATATACGTATGTAAGAGTATGTATTAATGGTTGCCGACTCTGCGATCCTCCATGTACTAATTTTGCATGTAGATTTTGCATGTAGATTTTGCAGAGATAGATGCAGCAGGTGCAAGATGAACGGTTTAAAATATTATTTTCTCATTTTCGCCGGCAGTGCGCACCTATTACAGAACCACCCCTGTTTGAAATGAACTGCAGATGAAAAAAAAACAAGGAAAGATGGACATTACAAGCTATATTCAATCGTCAATAAATATATCATGTTCGGAACATCAAAAGTAGATTACAATCTACCATAATCAAACCAAGATTTTTATAATTCACAATTATAAGATTAATATAAAAGTATTATTCTATTATAAACAATTTCGAGGAATGTTTCTTGTCAGAAATTATCAACTTTGGACTGTAAATGATTGGAAGAATATTTTATTATCAGATGTAACTCTCAGTTTGTGTCAATTCCCCTGATAGGCGTGATCGCGTTTGCTTGGTGGAGGTTATGTAATGTTTTGAGTAGAAATCTCAGGAATCTGCTTCAACGAACGCACATAGTTAGTCCCCATACGTGTTAATATTATGTATGCCAATTATTATGCGGAAAACAACTTTAGTGTGACCCAATTGTTTATTCATGCAAAATAATACTCCTCACGTGGCTAGATAGGTTATCGACCACTTAAATGCTATTCCGTTCGTGAAATGGCCAATTCGAAGTCCAGATTTAAATCCCACAGAACATCTGTGGGATGCTATTAAAAGAAAGGTCAGAAGTCGTTAACCTGCTGCCGAATTGGAGAATATTATCCAGGATATTGTGGAAAATTACAACTCTAGCACTCCAAGGGGAGTAGACGATGGCATACACGATATTAACGTAGTCATAAATCCACCAATTATGTTATTTCGTATTTTTTTCGTTCTCGTGTTTCACGAGTATACAACAAAAATTTTTACTCGACTTGTAATTTTAATTTTATTAATTTTAAATAGTGATGCAAAAAAAAATCGTTTCTATTCAAATTTTAAAACAAAACGTTTTAAAAAAACATTTTTTTTTTGAAAAAAAAACAAAATGTTTTTATATATATATTGTTTTTATACATATTATAAAAAAATCTTTCATTATAATTAAAAAAGCGTTTGTTTTTTGTTTTTTATGAAAAAAATAAAAAAAATAATTTATGACAAGGACAAGTGTCGCCATCTAGAATGTCTATAGTAGCAAACGAACTCCAAGGTTGGACCAAAATACTTGCAGACACCAAAAAACATGGGTGATTTCATATTACAAATCATCGTTCGATGGACGATAGCTTAGATGCATGATTTTAGTTTTTAGTACTGTTAAGTTTCGGAAAATACCTACGAGATTTTGTGCTTATGTTTCCAGAAAAACAATGTTCTCTTCCACGAGATGAATTTAAAACGCACGACATTTGTAAGGTTAGGGTCAACTAGCTTTAGGCTTTAGGTTCCCTGTTGCCACTGCCGTGACTATAAGTGTTGCATGGTTATTTTATGTAAAAAGTAAGGTGTGTGTGTGTGTGTATGGTTATTTCTTAAAATTGTAGGAATAGTTTCCAAAATGCCCAATCACAAAGGGTCAGGAAGAAAAAAGCATCCTATTTGCTTATTTATTTAAAGACATTTGAAGATTCTTTTAAAGAGTTGCAAAATGTTTCTGCTTCAAGTTTATTCCTTTCTCTATCAAGGAAAAACATGTTTCAAAACGTTTTTTTTTTCAGTTTACACCACTACTTTTAAAACTAAAGTAAGTTTAATAGAGTAAGATAATTTTATTTTCATTTATTAAAGCATGCAAAAAAGAGTACATATCCATAAAAATATTGAGTTATAAGAATGGAAAAAAAACTGAGAACACGTTGGTATTTAAACTATTATTTTAACACCATCTGTGATCGGATTGATCAATTCAACATCTACACAGATACAATCCCGCACATTCTATTCTATTCTAAAACAACCGTAATAAAGCTGGTAGGTGAAGAAGTTGAAAATTAAAAATTAAAGAGAAATTGTGGATACATACATATATAAATTTTATACGGTTCTCATACATTCGACATCAATAATACCTGTACAAAAATTTCGCCGGCCATCTGGAGAATGTGATTATTTAATTACTTTAAACAACTAGAACAAGAATGATGGTACGTTATATCAACATCTGTATTTATATGTACAACTAGGCACATCATTAACATGGTATCCTGAAAGTAGTTCCATTGAAGATAATAAAACTACACATAAAATCTGAAATGTATTATTACGAATAGTTGGGTACCTATCTAAAAATACTTTCTAAATCGCTGATTAAATTGTTCTATTAGTGATACTAATCAACTATTTTTGAGCCTGGCAAAATCTTCCGAAAGGTTGCAAATATCAAAACAGCAAAATAAGGGAAAGTTTTGCCATAGCCGTAGTTTTCTCACCCTTTATGTTTGTTTTGGGTGGCTGAACATGCATCTGCTTTGCTGACAGAAGTTTTGCCCGGAACCCTTTTTTTGCAACAAAAAAAATTTGGCACCATTATATTATCCTTCACAATAAGAGATTTTCCTTGTCAGTATAAAATGTGCAATAAACTAGCAAATCAACAGGTTCTGTTTATTACCATCACTATGGGAAAATTCAAAATTATAAGCCTCGGTAGGTATTTCATTATCTAGTCACGTAGTGTCCTGCAAACCATATCAATTATACCGGAAAACCATGCACGATTAGCAACAGATTATCTAATATCCCGAACGACCATGTATTTCGTTCCAGAGGAATTCTTCTTATGCTATTTGAGAAACTTATATCATGACGCCTGACTTTAATTTATGCAATACTGAATAGTAACATTAAAGTAGGTATCCTTAATAAGATACGATTTCTTATTTTTCCTATTCAGATATGTGTGTAAAGTCTACTTGGAAATAAAAGAGAATAAATAATAAAACCCCATATAATCAGAAGCGGTCGTATTGGCGGTTTTGTACATGGCGATTTAATGCTAGAACGAAAAATACTGGTAACTATCACGGAGATATGAACGCAGATGTGTGTGCCCGAGGAATATTTTTTATTAAAGATTAGATCTTATTAATAGTATATTACAATACAAGATGGGAAGATTTTCATTACTGTCGAAAGAATATATTATTCAACGAGACGCGTAGCGTCGAGATAAATAAAATCTCGAGACATTAATGAAAATTCCCATCGAGTATAGTATACTATTTTATTTTCAACTACGAATATGTGCTTCAATATCCTTAATAAGATACGATTTCTTATTTTTCCTATTCAGATATGTGTGTAAAGTCTACTTGGAAATAAAAGAGAATAATAAAACCCCATATAATCAGAAGCTGTCGTATTGGCGGTTTTGTACATGGCGATTTAATGCTAGATCGAAAAATACTGGTGACTATCACGGAGATATCCACGCAGATGTGTGTGCTCGAGGAATATTTTTATCAAAGATTGGATCTTATTAATAGTATATTACAATACAAGATGGGAAGATTTTCATTACTGTCGAAAGAATATGTTATTCAACGAGACGCGTAGCGTCGAGATAAATAAAATCTCAAGACATTAATGAAAATTCCCATCGAGTATAGTATACTATTTTATTTTCAACTACGAATATGTGCTTCAATATAATAAAATTATTATTATGAACAACAGGAATGTATTCCGTTCTGACTTAAATTTCTACTTAGTAGGTGTAATTTTGATGGTTGCTATGTTGTTGCTATGGCATAAAACAAAATCAACAATCATTTTATAATTTTCTGAAGTATCCGCACGGTTTCGAGTTTCGGACACGAAAGTATATTAAAATGAGAGCCGAATCTTTCGATAATGAAAAATGTCGTAAACCAGGAGCCCACAAAATGGAAGAGAGTTTGCTGCCGATAAAAAGCAAGGCGCGGTACGAAAAAGCAGGTTCAACCACCCACTTTGTCTTCATAGAGGATGCTAAGGACCATGATAGAATTTAAAGACAAAAAGGACATTTCGAAATACGCAAAGCTGACGTTGACTCTGTGATGTTTTGACTCCAAATATGAAAGCGTGTATGAGCTATCGAGATTTTAAAAAAACGTGATTTCCGCAGATCGATTCGTAATTAATAGTTCTCCAACTTTTGTTAATACTTTTTTCATTCCATGGCACCATGACAGAGTAACATTGAAAAAAACCTTTTTGGCCATCTTTGGGCCCAATTTACTATGAGACCCGGAGGTGTCAGTTGTTTGTATTTTGGTTTATTGAATTCTACCGAAAATTTCCGATTTTTTACATATTTTTGTTTACTGTATCTCCTGTAAATCCGTAGGCAGACTGCACTATTTGTACAGATTTTAGGAAACAACGCATTATTAGCTGTCACGCGTTATTAGAGTGTTAAAATTGACATATAAAATGTGTAGAAAATAGATAAATATAGTTAGGTATATTATTAGATTTGTTTCATCTTAACATCGAATATTCCAAAACTAAAAACTACCCTTAGACCAAAGAATATCCTTAGAGTAAACGAATTATTCAGAAAATCTAAATGTACTAATGTCATTAACCAAAATATTGTTCATCTGTTATGTGCCCATCTATGAAAATTATCTGTTTTCAACTTTCTCGAACTAACCTTCCCCTAAACCGATTCTTCTTGTAAGTGACTGGTATGCAGAGGTCGGTGTGAGTCACCACAACCATGCTTCATCGTGAACTGGTACACGAACCACCCACACGCACTCACATAAAAAAGAACTAGCACCGGTTCCGCAAAAGAACAAGCACTGGTGTCGAACTCGAAACGCCAGCACAACGAAACTAGCCGCCTGGAACGGACGCAAATAAAAGAGTGCAACTTCTCTGTCGGGTACGTCGGTAGGCAATCACCAGAAGATTTACCGTAATTCTGAAGACTATCGCACTATAGAAAATGAGTGAAGTGAGCTAGCTGAGCAATGATACGGTCGTCGGTGCAGGCTCTAGTGCAGTTTGGCATCCGGTCTAGCGACGCGACGGGTCTCCAGAAATGTGCAATATTATTCAGTGTAGAAGTACGGGTGTCCCAAACACCTGCTCGGCAATACACTATAAAGACAAGGAATATGTATAATGATACTATCGTCATACCCATGATACAATAAACGGAAGATAAGATATGATACGTCGGGAGTCGTATTTTCGTCTGCTTAGGCGCTCGCTGTAAATCTGGTGACCCCGACTAGCGCTATCCCTGTTCTATGCTAGCGCTTTATATGTGGTTATATGATGAGAAGTACACTCGAATTATTGCCCATTTAATGTTTATATACGAAAAAAAATATTTTATTTTATGTTATTTTATAAGTTTTTTACAACATTGGTGTACTTACAATTTTCGGTATAAGATGTATAAATGTTTAGTACAAGAATACTTTTTTATTTTGCATTTTCCGATACAAGATGCACCGCCTTCGAGATATTTTGAATTTTAGACCAAAATTATTGAAAAAACACACACATATATATATATATATATATATATATATATATATATATATATATATATATATATATATATATATATATATATATATATATATATAAACTGCTGTTCAAAATTATCGCACCACGTTAATATTTGCTAAAATTTTAGGTCTCATAACTTTTTTACTTTTAGTCCAATTTTGATAATTTTTTTTAGAATACTGTAGATAAAACGACTAATTTCAACTTACATATCCAGTATTTAGTTAACTGAGGACGGTTTATGTATTATACAGGGCTAACTAAAGGGTTGTTATATAACCCTAATTTTAAAACACTCGGTGGAATAATTTCGTAACCAAATTCTTTAAAAATACCAATTTTTGTTAAGAACCATTCCTTACCTACATTTTGTTTTTTGGTCCATGTCTTTAGATACATTGGTTCATTTTTAAGAGCAAAATGAATTTGTCACCAACAGTTTACTGTTAATTTACTCTGCTGTTACGAGTGATATGTAAAACGTAGGCGGCGTATGTCAACCATAAAACAATGATTGGGTGTATGCAATCTCATTTTGACACATTTCTAAAAACAATACGGTGTTGAGGAATATTCAGCAATTTAAAATAATGAATCGTGTGAGACATTTGACAGCATTGGAATGTGTAAGAGCGCAAACTTTGGTTGAAGAGGGTAGAAGTATGCGATATGTCTCTCGAATTCTGGGTGTTAACCATTCGACAATAAGTCGAATGTTAGAACGTCACAGGGCAACTGGTTCTCACTCAAGGAGACATGGGCAGGGTAGAAAAAAGGAGACGAATGTTAGGGATGACCATTTTCTCCGCCAAAATGATTTAAGAAATCGGACAGTAACAAGTTCGCAATTGAAGAGTAAACTTGAGATGGCTAGAAATGTTCAAGTTTCTGCTCGTAAGGAGAAGACTACGGGAGGCGGGTTTGATCAGTAGAAGGCCCATAAAGGAACCAGAACTTACCAGGGCTCAGAAGGTAGCTCGATTACGATTTGCACGAGCACATGAAAATTGGACTATCGATGACTGGAGGAAAGTCCTATTCTCCGATGAAACAAGAATAAGCCTAAAATCTTGTGATGGGCGGCAACGTGTGTATAGAAGACAAGGGGAAAGGGAAGCTGCCTTCAATTCCGTTCTAAACGAACCCTTTGGTCGTGGCTCCAAAATGTTTTGGGCGGGTATTTCTTTCAATGGCCGTACGGAGTTAGTCCCTATTCATGCAAGGGCAATGAATGCGGAATACTATGCTCCGTTTATTGGTCCTGATTTCATATTCATGCAAGATAATGCAAGACCACATGTACCAAGAATTTGTGTTGAGTACTTGAATGAAGTCCATATTGATGTTATGAACTGGCCAGCACGAAGCCCGGATTTAAATCCCATCGAACACCTATGGGACATCATTAAGAGAGCAGTGAGACGACGTCTACCAGCCCCATAGAACCTTCAACAGCTGGAACATGTTACTCTTCATGAGTGTGATAATATTCCTCAACCCGTCATTCAAAACATGATTAGAAGTATGCCACGGCGGATTCAGGCTGTAATCTGAGCTAAAGGTGGCAACACAACCTACTAGGGATCAGCTCACATAATTTTATTTCTTTGTTTTCCTTTGGTTCCTTGTTAATTAAAAAATGTTTGTTCTCACCCTGAAAGTTTTTTCGATTGATTTCTGTATGGTGCGATAATTTTGAACCAATGCATCTAAAGACATGGACCAAAAAACAAAATGTAGGAAAGGAATGGTTCTTAACAAAAATTGGTATTTTTAAAGAATTTGGTTACGAAATTATTCCACAGAGTGTTTTAAAGTTAGGGTTATATAACAACCTTTTAGTTAGCCCTGTATAATACCTAAACCGTCCTCAGTTAACAAAAGACTGGATATGCAAGTTGAAATTAGTCGTTTTATCTATAGTATTCTAAAAAAATTATCAAAATTGGACTAAAAGTAAAAAAGTTATGAGACCTCAAATTTTAGCAAATATTAACGTGGTGCGATAACTTTGAACAGCAGTTTATATAAATTGTGAAAAGAAATCTTGGGTTTGTAGCAATTCATTACATAAATAAATAAGCAAATAGATTAATAATAAGTAAGGAAGACACAGTTACCACAGTTTTATCGATCATTTATACTATACTTGAATTTAAAATATTAATATTTCATATTCGACGGAACTGAAAATAGATCAAATATAAATAGTAGAATAGTAGGTTTGTGTTTTCTGTGAATTTCAGTTCCGTCGAAACTAATGACACAAAATGTCACTGAAAACGATGCAGTATTAATATTTTAAATTCATTATATAATAAATTCAATATAAATGATCAATAAAACAAATCGTACATCACTCTGATCTAGACACCAAAACCAACTGTTTTCAAAAATATCGCTGTGTAGAGAATTTTCTCAAAAACTATGTTTTTTTTCCTATTTCTATTGGCCTTTATGTACGCTAATTCAACGCTAATCATCAGATTCAACGCGAGCTACAAAAAGCATGTAGATTCTTTCGGGCTCAAAAAAAAACAGCGATTTTTTTTAACAACTGTAACATATATCAATTTAAAAAAATCAGTGAAAAGTCCTGTGAGATGTTTGAGATTGGACGTTTTGCCATACTGCAAATTTCTGATTGTCAACATGGCATTTTTAAATGTAGGTCAACTATAAAATCAACTATCAACAAATGTATTTTGCATAAGAGATTTCGAAAGAGTTATTAGGTATCTAAGTAATACCATGGATGAGGGATATTAAGCAGACGTAATTTACATACAGATTTCTCTGTAGAGTTAGCCACGGAATACTGCTTGAGCCAACTGAATAAAAATTTCGGATTTTCACAGAACTCAGCTAACCTAATTCACTCGTATCTAACTAACAGAATCCAGCACGTTGAATACCGTGGCAGAGAATCTAACGAATTATACTCCTGGAGTTCCCCAGGGGTCGGTTTTAGGGCCCCTGTTATTTACTCTATTTGAAAATGATGTTAAATTATCTGCAAACTTTTTATTGTATGCCGATGACCTCATTTTTTTTATTGTATGCCGATGACCTCGATGACCTTCAGGAGAAATTGAATTTTGATAAAAACCTGTTGTATCCAAGATAATATGCCACTAAATCCTGCTAATTGTAACATTTTTTTACCACTCAATTGACTATAATATCATATAATAATTGTAAACCGGATGACACTTTTATTATTAGACTTGACACGTTCTGTGACATTGGAGCTTTTTTACATGTAGCTGCTAGAACGTACAAATCACTTTGGTGTTTCATTAGAAACACCAAAGTCTTTAAAAACGAATTTTCATGAAAATTGCTCTATACAACATTAGTTCGATCTATTGCAGCAGAACATGCCTCAATTCTATATGGTGTCCTAATTTCGTCAACAATCCATCCATGCTTTGGTTTTCTAAAACTTTCGTGAAACTCAGTGTTGACATACAGTTAGCGTCAACACTAACTTTCAAAAAAGCTAGCAATACTTTAGTAAAAATATTGAATTCATTATGTACCTACTTTACTAGCTGTTAATTTAATCAATCTAGTAACACTCGTCATGTCATATATCCGCCCTGTAATTTTTAAAGTCGCATCAGGCAATCGAGCAGTCAATAACAGACCGACATACCTCAGTACTTTCTCTCTTAATTAATTCCCCGGCAATTATGATTTTTAATCACATAACTAGAGAAAACCGCACTTACATTACCTGGAATGCCGATCACATTTCCTAGGATGGGTAGGCAAAGATTTCTCGTAAAAAATAATTTACAGCCGTCCACGATTCAACTAGCCGAGCTCCGAGACGCACACGCGGGTTACAAAAGTATTTTGCACCAGCCAAACTCGAGGTGGCAATCTGGCAAAACTCTCAGACTCGTAATAGTGGTGGTAGACCGTAGAGGGTTGCTGCGCCCTTAATGCGCAGCCAAAGTGTATCGTGATATTCGTGACCACGAGAAGAGCTCGACATAGGAAATACATTGTATCACGCTTTACCATTTCCTCACGTCAGTCATTACAACTATTTGGAAAAATTGCTCACTATTTCGTATAGAGTCGGTATACGATATTTATTGAGATAGAATTCTAAGAAAAGAATAAGCTGATAAAGTTCTTTTGGTTCTGTCCTGTTCTGTGTCGAATTCGGTTAAATCCAAGAAGTGACGCCGGGGTTTCTCAATAAATTGGTACCGACTGTATACCCTTTCTAAAAAGTATGTGTAGTTGACTGACCGCGTATAGGAAAAACAGCAGTTGCCACATGTAATTTTCAAATTTCTCAATATTCAATTAAACTATCAAACTCGACAATACTATATAAAAATTGTAATATTATTTATGAATGTCAAAAGAATTATTGTGCATACAATAATATATTATAGGCCAAGATGCTAGCCATTTTTACATATATTTTCGTCTACTTTAATTCAATTCAATTCAATTGCAATTCCGAAAACATTTATTTTTATAGTTAAAACTCATAGCTGCTGATTTCACGCCGGTTATTTTGTGTGTTGTGACTTACGATTCGATCGTAGGTACGATTTTAAATGACTTGCTTATAGCGAGACATAAGACATTTTCTTGAACTCTAGGAATAATAAGACTATACAGTAAAATCATGAGAATATCATGATCAAACCGACTAGAAAAAGAGCTAGGTATGCGTATTTTGGTTGGTAAGTTTCACAAGGGTGAACAAAAATTCACCGATCTTGCATCTTACGCAAGTATCGCAGGCGTATTGACAATACCAGACACAACTGGTAAAAATTTCTCAAGTGAATTGAATAAAAATAAAACGCAGTTGTGTTACGATTTCTTGTTCGTTTGACCCTGAAGGTCTTGTCGTTTTAAACGGGTTATCTTGCATGGGGTCGTCAAAAATAACAGTCTCATTTTTTTTGTTTTCGAATGAATGCTATTCTTTAAGAAAGTTTTTGTTTGCCTAAAAATAGTGATGGCTTTGTCAAAAATTGTGTTGTATAGACAGGGTGGTTAAGAATTACAAAATCTTTGTGATTTTTGATCAACCCGTATAAAAACATAATTGTGGCAAATTCATCATTAGTTTTTTATACGTGATGATCAAAAAGTACAAACTTTATTTGGTACTCAATTTTTGCACCACCACCTACGTTCCTTGTATTTTTTTCTTTTATTTCCGATTATATATGACGTGTTCCCATCCGATTTCCAAGAAAACCGTACTGCGATCATAATCGACAAAATCGTACTGCGGCCTGCGGCGTTGGACCGTGCGAGGCGGGCTTAAACCTAGACCTAAACAATGCTGGCGCTGGCTATAAAATACGGACCAACATTTTTGCAGAGGAATTCCCATCAATTAAAGAGATCTACGCTCGCATCGGGGTTATAAAATTATCTAACCGTACTACACACATGTCCTTGTCATTATCTTAACATAAAAACACGGTAGAACAAACGCACATCAACCATAATACCGTAAAACAGCTACTATTAAAAATATAAATAAACAGGTGCTAATAATAAAATGGAAATTATAAGTGTCACTAAGTCATGAGAATATCCTCGTATTGCCTGCCTAGTCTAAGAAAGAGATTTAGGTATTTACTTAATTTAATTGTAGGCATTTATTTTTATGGTTCTTTATACGATTCATTACGATTCTATGATTATCTATATCTATGGTATGTAGGTATGTACCTATGAAGTTTCAGATGTCAAACTATTGTTGGCCCAATATCGTTCCATATAATTGGTACACAATCAAAATTGAAACTTAATTACTGATTATCAAACCAATAAGCATACTTCAGCTGACTCAGAGACGGAGGTCAAGATATGATACCTATTGTGTAGAATTTCACAGAAAAAGTTTTTTTACAATAATTATTGGACCTTACTTAATTGAAAAGAATGAATAGAGGAATGGACCCATAATACCAATAGACTAAATAATGACCTGTGATAATATCCTTCAAGATGGATCGTCACCCCATTTTTTTTCAGTGTTGTCCAAACCCGATGTTGTCGATGTGCTTTTTTGAGTGTTTCGACACATTTTAATGCAAGATTGGCATGTATACAAATTATAGTAGGTATATCAAATTGCATTAAAATTTTGCACAAGCATTTTGTTTTTGTGTCGCAATATCTGAGCAGAAAATATTGTTACACATTACTGGGTAATAATGTATTGTCCGTGTGATGTAAGCTATTAAAAAAAGAACATTCAGCATGTCCTAAAAATAAAAACCAGTAAGTAGGTATATAAATACGTTTTGTATACAACGCCCAGTTATAAGTATCACTAACAATTTACCTACAATTGTCACATAATAATATTATCTTGTTTACCTCGTTGTCTATAGGTATTCCATTCAAACAAAAATAAATATTTAATTTTATAAAAGGTATATATGTTGCTTGTAATCCAAATTTTAAACCTTTCATCTACCTGCTCTGACACAAGTGGATGTGTTTCAGGGATTGAAAAAATTGCAGACCGTTACCACCCCGTTTTGTTAGATCTAGTTTTATGATGCTCTATCCCGGGGAAAATGCGAGGAAAGACAATCCACAAAAATAAATATATTATTATTATATATTCGGAATTAAAATACCTTCACATTTAAAATCTCTTCCTTATCGTTTTATTGGATACCTCTATAATGTTCTAGCACTTACAATATATATTATACCTATGTAGTTTTCAACTGTGAATGTTAACATTAAAGATCGCAGATGTTAATTATTTTAAATTCAAATAGCCATATGCTCACATATTTGCATATGTATTTATGAAACCTGAATGAGGCTGAATGTCTAAAACACTCTGTAGGTGGCAAAATAGGTTCCAAGCGTACCTATGATGGACATGCACTGCAGATCTCGCCAAATTATAATGCACACTTTGTAGATCTCTAATCGTGTCATTTTACCAAATTGGAGGTTCATCAATAAACAAAACCAAAAGGAATATGCCTGATAACAATGTATATCGAAGTAATTATTTACTTTCTCGCACGGGCTAGGTTACATGCCACTGTATGTATCATTATGATATACCTAGGTATTTATCTTAACATAAATATACCTACGTTACCGTTGGAGTGCCTAAAGTATAATATTTATATGTATTACTTAAATGGTCCTTAACCTTTCATTGCTTGAAAATTAACAATACACACTATAAAACTGATAACATCTGAAGAGGCTCCCGCTCCCGTCATTAAAGGTTATCTTAAAATAACAAGCGATATAATTAAGCCAATGCTTAAGAACCAGATACTAATTGTATTTAAATTGTGTACTCACCCAATCTACGTAAATCCAACAATTATCCTTGAAATTTTAAACTATTTATCACACAAAATCATGTTGTAAACACACCGCGACCATTTCTGATTTTGACTGATGAAGTTGACATTTCTTCTGAGAGATCGCACTGTCATCGACCTCTGATTTTAAGAAATCCACTTCGAAATCAACAATTCCATACATACAACGAGTCCTAAGTGAGATTTCGCGGTAATATATGTTATATATCGATACTTTCATTCATAAGTAATCTCATAATGTACTTATAAAACATTAACACCATACAAAGTGGGGTTAAGTTCCACTTGTCGGTTAACACGACGTGAAATTAGCTGCAAAATTGCAAAACTGTGTTCTCGGATAATATACCCAGTGCTGCCTCTGTCTAATCATTAATGATAGTAGAGGATAGAGATATTACTGTTCTGACCTACTTTTATCTCATTGTTTAGTAGATAGGAAGAATTTAAAAATCAATAGGAGTTGGAGGGGCATTTAAAATGAATTCGATATCATTTTTTTAAATTTTTAGTATTAGGTGTTACAATATTTATACCTTTGCTGTATTTTTAAGTACCAATAGGTATTTTATGATTGGATACTGTAAGGAAGAAAACGCAATATTTTTTGTAATCATTTATTGAATAATTGATATGTTACCTGACAATTATTTGCAGTTTTTAATGCACAACTAAATCACAAAATTATTATTGCAACTATTAAATCGTAATTAACGTTAATTTATTGTGCCACTTACAATTATTCTGGAATGTTCAGGGTGTTGTTAGATTTTTAGTCAAGTACAATAAGTATAAAAACGGATGAAAGGGTAATATATATTATATAGGGATGAAACACTTATTTGAGAAAATAAAGCGAAGTTACAGGACACCAGGACAGCATTAAATTGGTACATTCATTCAATTCCTGTTAGGTACAGTGAGATCTGTATATTGAATATGCGAAAGAACAAGAACCATAACTAGTAGGCAGTTGATTCTTCAGCAGCTTCATCTATTTTGTGAAATAATACTCAGTGACATAAAGTTCGGTACTTCGAATAAGCCAGACCCGCAAGCCCTCAACTATGTCTCAAATGGCAAACTACGACTTTGTAATTTTTGACCGTGTTTCAAACACTACATTTTATTTAAATGTAATGTGATTGATAAAATGTGCAACAACTTACTATTGTTGTTTTCTTTTATTTTGGAATACACTTGATATTATATACCTATAGGTACCTATACCTACCCACTTTCATTAAAGAAAAATAAGCAAAAATTAAAAACAATTTTCTGTTTTTACAATCCAGTTGGCTGACTGCACGGAGATGCAGAAAAATTAAAAACAATTGATTGTAGTTTCATTGTCAATTTGTTTAAATGTGTTTGGTGTAAAGGAAAGTGGTATTAAAAGTGTTATTCCTTAGTCAATGGATATCTAAGGTAAAATGTGCATCAAGAGAGATGATTGTAAGTAATGTCTTTTCCATGGTAATGTTTCTTGATCAGTGCCGCATTTTGAGACATTTGAATAAAAAATATGTTTAACATCTGTCACCTTCCCAAAAATTAATACTTGTATACATTCAGGAGAATCAGATACCAACAGATGGCGCTAATATAACAAAAATTTCTCAAATGCCAGTGACAGCATTTATTTGCTTTATGCACGTTTACCAGATATATTTCTGACATATACCTATGAGTGGCTCCAACTTGTAGCTGCAAAAGGCATTATTCGCTTCCACTTGTATATTGACATATATGATGAATATAGTCAATAAAATATGAGAATTGAATTAATTTCCTACTGTTTCGATATTTCAAACGTAAGTTAAACTATTTTACAACACATATTTTACCTTAAGCATCACGGTATTGATGTGAGCTTTGTAAATTAAAATTTATTGTGTAATGATAGTTTTTAGATACCTTTCAAAAGTCAAAATAATTTTGTTACAGAAAGGATAAAATTTTAAAAACGCTTCGCAATTTGCGAAAAACAAAATTTGTTTTCCAAAATATTTAGCATTTATTCTACATTATAAAAACGCCTATAAAGTTGGATAAGAATGATTCCCTCTTCGGCCACTGCGGGCACCACAAGCGAAAAAATGTAAACTACGCCAACTTGCACATAACCCATATATGATACACATGATGCGACTAATTTCTTTCTATAATAATCTTTTATAAGAAACGTAATAAATAAGACTAATAGAGCATAATAATATTGCTCAGTTGCAAGAGTTTACGAGACAGTTTGATGGATAGAATTTTTAAAATTTTAGTTACAATTTTTTTTCATTGCTTAGGGATGAAGCTGTTAAATTGAAAAGTTTATAATAACAATTCCTGGCCCACACTCATTAATAAAAATATATTTCAGATATTTCCGAAAATATTTCAAAGATTTCAGATTGCATATCACAAATATACAAACCTCATTGAACTCTAACGGTCACGGTGTATTGTGTTGCTGCATCTATAAATTACCTATATAAAAAAAATATTCGCTGTGTCATCTACCTTTAATGAAGCTCATTGGCACATAATAAAAAATATAATCCTTATAGGTACATTGATAAAAATAATAACATTGCTTTGAAAATATATGTATAACATTGTCGAGCATATCCTTTGTCGTGAGTATAAAAACAAGTCTGGGAAATCTAGCTTTTCCTCATCTATAGGTATATAAAAGAATGTGGTAACTAAGAAAATATTTCTACAGGTATAAATTTGTTCTAAGCATTAAGGGAAACCAGCTAAAAGTGATGTTTCTTCAATTAACACACATTTTTATGAGAAATATTTGATATATTTTACAGGGTTCGTTTTTGGGTTCTTCTTATCAACAGTGCATTCGTTAATTTAAATTGAGAATTAATGGCCTTAATATAACATACTCTTTTTATACAATTTAGTTACGGATAAGCCAAATATATGTGATTAAATTGCACCCACAGCCTACACAAGCACAACTGGTATTCTGTGACAGAACAAAATACAGGGTGGTAGTGTGCAAACTGCCAGAATATTGTAACATACGAAAATATTTTTCTTTGTATACGCTCCTAAAAATAGTCATTTTACGGACTCAGTTGACGCCCTAAAATAAAAAACTGTATTTTAGGTAGTTGTAACTAAAAAACTATTCATGATCTTAGAGATTTAACTGACATTGAAAGTGGTTTTTCGTGTCCAGTGACTAGTGACGCATTTTTGTAAACTAGTAACCGAGCATGCGGAATAACTGTAAGAAGTGGATTTGCCAGAGCAAAGATCCCATTTTGTCAAGAGACGACTTGATTTTGAAACCAGGAAAGACTAAAATTTGAGTTTATTTGTAATGAATCCTAGACAATTTTTGACAGATGGCATAGCAATTGTGATAAATGATACTGATTAATCAATCAAAAAAATTTCAAAACACTGAATTTCGGATTAGTCAATGTTTCGAAGAGTCTGTAAAAATCTTAATGTTGCCAAAATTATGAATTCGTGAAAATTATTATATACATATGTACTTTTTATTATGTGACCGTCATTTGACGGTTCACGGAGATACTTAAACTTGCACCAGTCAATTTTCCCCCAATGACTTTGAATGAAATCGCGATGTTTATGATTCGTGTGAGTTAGTATACAAGGTGGGCCAAAATATTTGCACTTTTTACGTGCCCTTAACTTATTTTTTTAATAAACGATTTTAATTAGCTTGGTGTTGTTGATTACAGAACAGAATGAACGATGGAGAGAAATCTCATACAATATTTTTAACAAAAAAACAAAACCGACTTCAATAGAATCTATTCTAAAAAAATGCACTAAAAAGTTGAAAATAATTACGTTATTCTACTATTATTTCTACTTGGAATACAAACAATTTGTTAGGCCAATCAATTTATTAGAATACAATCAATTTATTATACAATTATTGTTATTTTTGGAGTCGGTGCCAGGTTCTTTATACGTTTGTAAACCTTGGCTGGCACCGACTACAAAAATCCTTTTCTATGAATGTGAGTTCTCTGTTAAAACGAATGTCCCATAAAAGCGTCACTGTGGGAATGGTAGGTATTGATAGTAAATATTAAAGTATAAACTACCAGTAAAAGAAATCGTACATCATTCTGTAGAGCCTCAATAAACGCGAAAGAAAGATTTCTTCTGTACGTGTGTTGTCATTGAACTTCGCCTAAACGGCGGGACCGATTTTATGATGATTAAGTTGATTCGAGAATGGTTTTCAGCTTCACAATTTGATCCCATAGAAAATTTTTTTTTTAATTTAAATACCGATAAATTAGAGTTGCGACCTGCGCATTCGCCATTTCTTCTGGTATATATGGTGAGTTCCCCAGTATATCTTCAAAATCCAAAAAAACTGAAACGGGACCATCTTGAAAACACCCCATTTCCAACAAGAGAATCATTAAAATTAATTTATAAATGACAGAGTTCTGAGGTAACGAACTTGGGTACCTCGCCTTTTTTTGAAGTCGGTTGAAAATGGCCGATTTTTTAATATTCAAAATTCAAAATGGCAGCTGCATTTGAAAAGACACCTTTCTTTGCGCTAATTCTTGCAAAAAAGTGCAATTTAAGTACTACAGCTTCAAAATGACCAATTATTTTCATCGAGGTCTTAAAATATAGGGAAAGGTCTATTTTATTGCTTTTTTGTATTGAATGAGTAATTTTGATATTTTCGCATAAAAAAGAACTAAGAAAGGGCTAGTTTCAGACGCGGCTGCCATCTTGTATTGTAAAGAAATCGGCCATTTTGAAATTTTCTGTCAATAGTTCATTCTGCTCTGTAAGCAACGATATCAAGCTTATTAAAATCGATTAATACACACCCTGTATATCTATATTTCGCTACATGACAGTCATTTGATTGTTGATTGACTGAGATACTTGACCTTGGACCAGTAAATTTTCTGCTAATGGCTTCATGCCCTATGTCATTTTATTTTCATGTGCTTGTTCGTTTATTGAATTAAAAAAAAAAAATGCTGTTGCCATATCCACACATAGTGCATAAGCTTAACCATTTTTGCTTTTAGCCATAATACTTACCACATTTATGTCCATTTGATTATGATTATATTATGGTTCTGCACTCAAAAAATGTCCTTGCAAAATTTACCTCTATGTTAATTATCGCAATAATTAGGTATCACTTATATTGTATTGCCTTTGAGGCGGTTTGAAATACAAAAGTCTCAACTTTTAGCGGGTTTCCTAAGGAGCACTCTTAATTTAATCATTTAGAATACATTTCATCATCTCAATTGTCCTCTATCTAAGCTCTGAGAGAGTTTTCGTTGAAAGTCATTTTTACACAGGCGTCTCAATTGACTAGTAAATATATATAGTAAATATAACATTGATATTATTACTTTTACATTAGAATCTAGACATTGTCTCGAATTATTGTGCCTTGTGAAAAATTTTTAACAAATGGTTAAAGCAAATAAGCCACTATTTAACACCACTTTCAATGACGGACCATGGTAAAGAAACCTACCAAATAGGAAATATATAAATTATAGTTTAGTAGAAAAACTAAAAAACATGCTTTAAAGGGAAACTGAAAATAATGTTTAACTATGCATATTACATATTTTTTACTTTTTAGTTCGGTTTCCCCTTTAAAGCTGTTTTTTAAACAATAATTTATTTTTTACTTTTTAGTTTGGTTTGCCATAAAAGCTTTTTAGTTTTTTTAAACTAAAACACTTTTAAAAAGTTTCAAGTTTTGAATTTTCCAAAAGCAGAAGTAAACAAATAGCTACTACAACTGCGATCAGTAAATTCTATATTGTGGAGAATGCGCCAATGTGAGACACATTTTTAAATATCCCGGTTTTTGATCATCCTGGTGAGGACATTATGATAAAGTTGTGAAATTATTGTATTCTCATCGGTCCTTGATAAGTGTGCAAACTTCGTGCTCCATACAGGTGAAGCTAATAAAAGCGTGTTAAAAAGACTGGCCCGTCAACGAAAATGGCAAACATCAACTACTTTGAAAGCTTCTAAATGGAGAAATGCAGAAATTTCAACGTAAATGAGTTAAATACATTGACAAATTTTTAAATTAAAATTAAATCCAAATTAAAAGGACGTGCGGAGTAATATGTCCCGCAAGGCGCCACCACAAAATACTGTAGTAATAATTATGAAGTTTCTGTACGTATCCTGAACTGTCTGCACTTCTCCTGCGAAAATAAACCTTTACAATCTTCAAAAGATTAAAGAATATCGATAAAATAAATAACATCCTTAACGTAACTTGAGTTTCAACTAACGTTACAACTAAAAAATACATAGTATCACCCTGTGTTCTATTTACATAGTTGTTGTTCCCTCTATATCTAACCAGTCTTCCTAAGCTATGTAGGAGCGTATCCTAAGTTCTTCCTCTGCAAGAATAGGTGTATCTCCCTGAAGGTGGGCCTCTCGAGGTCCCTCCGTCGCCAGCACTCCAGCATGATATCGTAGATGTCCTTGTGGTTAGAAGGACGAGGTAGGTACTTGAATTGCCCGTCATCACAGTGCAAGCGTGCTAGGTTTTCCATCACCTCGGGGTCGGTGAGGGAATCGTAGGGCTGCCGCCGGCAAAGAGTGAGGATCTCCCACAGTGTCACCGCAAAAGCCCATACGTCGCTCTTCGTGGTGTACCTGTTATAATAAATAGCTCAAAATGAAACGTTTCGGCTTAATCACATATGGATTAATTAAATGTAAAACATTAGGGGAATCTTCCTCGGGAAGAAAATTCCATTAACCGATCACTGAATGACAACGATAATGAATAATAACGATAAAAAATGATAGTTTCTAGAAATATAAAATAGAAATAGAATAATAGTTTCTAGTAATGCATATAAAATTGGTAAATTTTGTAGAATTTGGAACCAAAAATAACTAAAATTAAAGAAACAAACAGAATGGATAAATTGGTAGTCAAAGAGTTTAAAAATTATGGCTAAAATATATATAGAAATAGGCCTAAATGGGTTGGGTAAATATCGGTCTAATATTGCTTGTTATCAGACTATCATTCAGTTTAAATTCGTAGAATTTTTGTGATATGTTTCCGATGTAGTCCACTATTATTACTATGTCGGGTCAAAGGTTGCGTAAGTTAGATTCGTATTGTGACTGGCCGTATGGCTAATGGCGCAAAGCCAAAAAAAACACGCAAAGAACAGATAGCCCTTTTTTTTTCATAAAAATATTAATAATTACCTAGCTTGGTAAACGCTCTCCCAAGCCATCCACCTTATAGGCAGCGGAGTGTTCCCGTCTACCTTATAATAATCATTAATGTAAAGTTCGTTGTATGTACCAAAATCACAGATCTTGATCCGGTATCCCTTCCCAATCAGGCAATTCCTGGTGGCTAGGTCTCGATGAACAAAGTTAAGGGACTCTAAATAACGCATGCCGGAAGCTATCTGCGCTCCCATGTAAAGAAGGCAATCGAAAGACAGGGACTTCACACCGTAGGGTAAATTGGTGTTGTTATCCGCCGCTACGTGAGTCTTTAGGAACTGGCATAAATCGCCGTGGTCCAGGTACTCCATGACTACGCACAGAGGCTCGTCTTGACTGCAGATTCCCAGAACCCGAGCTATATTGGGATCCTCCAGGGCTGCCAGGATTCGCACATCCCGGTAAAAGTCTTTCCTGAAAATTCACATGCATTTAGTAGAATAAACTGGAAATAATTCTTATATTATATTCTTAAATTATCAATTCTATCAAATGCAAAAATATTGCTATCGTGCATGTCACAGAAAAATATTTATAGCTTACTTTTCTTTCTCTGCTGCAGTCTCTCCTAAAAATTTAATTGCTACTAATCTTGTGCCTAATGTTAAGGTTGAGGAATATTCTGTAATTCCATCTGCTTCAGCTATATATACCTACAAAATACAGAGAATTGAGAGCATTTTTTAGACCCTATACAAGTTTACCAAGTGAAATTGGGAACTGGTTAAATAATATCAAAGGTTAAATAATTAATAGAGATGGGCACTTTTCGGAAAACTATGTTTTGGACCTGTAATTTTTTTACCTTGAACCAGATAACGATCACCAACAAACACTGTTGTTTAAATTTCCAAAAGCAAAAAGCATGTAATCAAATGTATCTCCTAAAAAACGTTTTGGAGCAAAATCTGTGCTTCAGGGTGGCGAAATAATGCCAGAGTTTTGATTTTCAAGTCATTGTTTCTCAACACTTAGCAAATAATACTATTTAGCATTTACAGAAAATGTATTATCCTGCTAACTTTGTTGATAAAATACTGAGTTTGGGTGTGGCTTGGTACAGACGCCACTGGATAGTTAAACCGCACCTATTTCTGGTAAGTTGGACCCAGTAGGTTCCTTGCGCCAGTGTATTGCCTAGCTGTTACCCGCGTATTCGTCCGCGCGAATTTAACGCCCGTTCTGAGCCTGCGACAGGCAACCTTTGTTATATTGTCGTGGGAGTGGGAAGCGGTGGAAGGCGCCTATCGTTGCGGCGACGGCGTGCACGTGAGGCGCAAACTGGATACTGCTTCTTTAGTTTATTTTATTATTACCGGAAGATCGAACGGGATATTTAGGTTAATAATAATTAATTATTTATTAGTGTTTATATTGGATATAGGTGTACTTCCCTATTTGTTTCGGAATCTGTTCACAATTTTAAGATTTTAATTTTTTTGCGCGGACGCCAAATTCTTTTTCTAAAATAAAAGTAGCCTAAGTTACTTCATATAACAGCTGCTATCTGCTAGTGAAAGTCCCGTCAAAATCGGTCCAGCCATTTCGGAGATTAGCCAGAACAAACAGACAGACAGATAGATAATGTTTCATATGCATTTAGTAAAAAACCGTTATTTTGATATTACAAACAGAGCCTTCAATTTTATTTATTTGTATAGATGTACATTTTAGAAAAATGCACTCTAAATATTATGACCCATGTGAAATCAAATTAGCAAAACTTAAGTGTAAAAAAGGATCGATTTTTCTAGAAATTTTTGCCATTTTAGACCTGCACACTTATGCGTAGAAGCGGCTCTAAGCACCCAGACTTTTTGGTGAATTATAGAACAATAGATACAAGTTAAGAAGGAATTAATAATATATATAGAAAAGTAAAACTTACTGTTCCAAAGGCCCCTTCAGACAGCTTCGATAGCATTCTTAGCCTGTGCCTGGGAAATTCTAGAATGGTTGTCTCCTCCAGGCGCTTTTTCAAAGCAGTCAAGGCCTCTTGCTGTGTGGGGGACTAACAAAATATCAATTGTGTATACACTCAGGTGTAAAAAAATGCAACAAGTTTATATTTTGTAAATTTAAGTCGCATATTTTTTTTATTTTTAGGTGAATTTTCATAATTTTTTTAGCAAACTCTACCATATAAAATGACTAATTTAAATTTGCAAATCCAGTTTTTGTTAAATGCTTGCGTTTCAGTCATTACTAGTGTTGAAAATGTTTATTTAATTTAAGGGAACGCTCGTAGAAACTGTGTGTACATTAAATAGTGTTTAAGTTTATAAATAAAAAATAATAAAAAAACAATTTTCACCAATATTAATTTCAAAAACCAATATACACATTGAAATTTTTAAGAATGATATTTATATAAGACCATTTTACACTTAAAATAATTATTAGTTATAAAACGACACTAATTATTGTTTTTAATTTAAAATGTTTATTGACACCTGTCATTTATGTCAAAACACCAACATTTATGACGAAATTAATAATATCTCTCCTTACAGAAATCATTTGAAAAAAAACAAGTTTGATTGAAATTTAATTGAGTTGTAATTGACTATTTTACGGCATTAATGATTATCGAGGCCAAAATCTTGCGGAGCAAAGTATAACGGAGCAACTTACCCTCTTTCCTTCTCGACCTTCACTCTGCGTACTTCTCAAGGATACTCTTGGCCCCTTTGAAGAAACGCTGCTCATCCGACTGCGAGTCATGGGCAAAGTATTCTGCTCCGAAGCTGCCAATAATGGTAGAGTACCGGCCTCCGGCACCGCGTAATCGTACGAATCTGAGGGATTAAGTCAATTATTTACCAGCAAACATCACAATGTCTAGAATAATGGTGAAAAAAAAATTCTCATCTATCACCATGTTATTCTTACCTTGAGGAAAGGGGCACTTCTTAATACTGTTGGGCATCACGTCCTGCATCTCCATAACGACAGAACTGTAACTGTAGTAAGGTGCATACTTCATGGCTTGATATGGCTCCTGATATTCGTTGTTCTCAGACGTGTTCCCTGGATGAGGCAAGGGTAACGTAGACCTTAAACTCGACTTGATCGTACCATGGCTTCTTCTGTATTCGTCTATTTCCGTAACGCCGTAAGCTTCTATGGAACTACCCTTTTCACTCATACCTAAAAAAAGCATTACACAAAATCTAAAGGCGTGCTTATAAAAATGTTTTTACCATAAACAGATTCTGGCTGAAGATGGGGAAGTGTATTGCTGGGGAACCCAATGTTTGATGAGTTCGGGCTTCGGAAGAATTTCTTGTTACGGAAGCGATAGATTATCAATATAATAGCACCAAGGAGAAGTATCACAAGAGTTAGGCCTAAAAATATCAATATGTACATTACACTACATAAATTTATATCAACTAACCAATAAGGATGATTGCTATGACTGCAGGTTCATTTATCTCATTCGGCACGGGGATTTCAATTTTATGATCGTGCCTATCGATGTTCTGCAACTTAACTTGTGGAACAATTGTTGGCTCGGGCTCTACTGTGAAGTTGCCATGAGCTACGACAGAATCAAAGGAAATCTCACTTATCAACATCCACTTTGAAGCGAAAAAGAACTGGAGTTTCACGAAATGTCCCACTCTATGATGCAACTTAATTGTAATATTCCTTGCCGTTTCAAAAATCCTATCTTCGATGTATTCATACGTGATTGGTTCGCCTTTGTTGAAGCGTTTACCGCCTATACTAAACATGACCTTCGCTACGGAAAATACTTGTACGTCCTTAGTGAACTGGTTGTTGCAGTAAATGTGCACTGACGAGAACTCTCTTACTTTATCAAATTCAAACTTTATTTCGATCGGTTTGTTGTGCCTCGTATCGTTCTTCCATCCTACCCAAGTCTGACCATCATAGAAGTCCGTTTTGAAGTCGTCATGCCCGAATTTGCCATCGATAAGCTGGCCTAGACCATGTTTTAACTCAGTGCCATCCCAATGTCCATCGTACCTAAATACGTCAATTTGTTTGGAAGTGTTTCTCGACAGTAGGATTTGGTACTTACCCAAAATCGTAAAACTCCCAGTTCGACCCCCTTTTATCGCCCTGAGGCATCGTATAACTGACTACTCCATCTGTCCAACGGCATCCATACAGTTCCACTCTCATGCAGACCGTGCGTTTGTGAAAGCTGTATGGATAAAATCGGATTTTGCTTGCCCATAGTGGTGGATCCAACTGATTTTTCGACTCGAGATATGGATTTATGTTTCCACTAAGAACCTGAAAATTATATCATTACTTTCTAGAATAACACTAAGGAGATATTTTGGAAATATGCTTACGTAAGTAAGTACATATATATTATGATATTTTACAGCAAATATATTTTACTTACAAAGCACCAATCTTTTGCTTAGGAACTACGAGTTTTGATTTTATGTTTATAATTTGTGAGGTATACTATATACCCCATAAAAACCATAAATAAATTATTTTATGTATAAAACATCTAGTCTATGGCACACCTATAAGTGATTTTGGTGTCTCATATCATATCTCAGTTTCAGTCAAAGTAAGTTTTTTTTATATACCTATATGAGTTTCGGTGGCATGAGGTTATGTTGACGTGGACGTGCTAACCACAAAACATGTGCTAACTAACATGTTTTGCTTACTCATATATATGTGCTAACCACAAAACACTTGTGCACACCACTCAAAACAAGAAAACGCCATAAAACCAGTAATTCACCCCAGCGAAGAGAGATGGACCCGCAGAGATTATTGTTATTAGTATACATATTGGTAATTGGTATTGGTAATAAATCTGTGGATGGATCTCTCTTCACTTAGCTTATAGTTCTTAGAAATATAAGGAAATTAGGTATGTTATAAAGGAGAATAAAGCCCTATTTCGAATAAATAAATCCCTATATAGATGAATAAATTTAAAAAAATAATATATTAACAGTAGATAGGTAGAAATAAGTTGGTATGTATTTCCGCAGAAGAGGTAAGCTCCCTCTTCTGTGATATTCTAGAACGTTCCTTCAACGATTGATTACCTATCCAGGATCAAATTATGCAATGTAGCCAATGTAGGTACATCATCAGGACCGTGAGAACGTGTTTGTACCAGTTATTATCAATAGGTACAGCTTTATTTTTGTGACCAACAAAAGCAAGTATCCGAGCTTATTCAGCTGTCAAGAGACGTGCATACATATTCAATTAACGAGGATTTACAACGCGGTCTTCTGTCGGCGAGGATCTGAAAATAAACTCGGCGAAAATGATAAAAAAGATTTACGGTTTCGGTTAAATAACAGTTGTTCCTTAATTCCAGCGTTTCATTTTAATTTATGGCGCGTCAGTTATTATAATTACATGACCGAGGACAAGACCTCGCAAAAGGCTCAATAGCCCAATTGCGAGTGTTTTAATTATATATGTTACCGCAGACCGGGGATTGTGGTAGAGTGTGTAGTAGAAAGGTTTGTATTCTTTCGTGGTTAAAATCTAGTAATTACAAAATTGGAATGTTAATAACAAATTATTAGTTATATGATAGCTTTTGGCCGTTTTCTTGATGTTGAGATGCCATCATCGTGTCTTTGCGAGGGGTCTATGGTCTGTATATAATCACAGCATGTGCTTAAAGTGCAGTCCATATCACTTTGGGAGAACTATAACTATAGGCAAGACTAAAAACGGAAAACGGGACTTCTATTCTCTTCTATATACATACGCACGATGGCTACGACGAGTATGAGTATAGGCGTTTACGATATTTGACATGTTTTATGATATTTCTTCTTGTGTCATTATTTGTTCAGATAGTAGTAGAGTTAATGCTAATTAATGGTATATTGACGTTAATACCTAATGTTATATAGTTAATACTATATACCTAGTTATAGTATATCTATATCTATAGGTAGTATGTGTTAGATTCTAAAATGAGGAAAAAACGAGGATATAAAATTGAACGAACAGGTATATAGGAAGGTAGATACGGAAAATAATAAATGAGAATAAAGATCATACGAAAAGCTCCAGGCTCGATACAATACCAATTAGGTGAGATACTTTGTGGGCGCGTGTACAGAACAATGAAAATGAAAACGACCCATCTTCTGTTAATTACAATGAACTGTATACTAACTGGAACGGACCCATAAATCGTGCAAAGTGAGGCAAATGTAAAATGTAGGCAACCAGCAGTGTGGTAGTATCCCCATCCTTTTCTATCTTGTACATGTTAGATACCCACTAGATTTGAATTAAGAAATATTCAAGGATATTTTACTTATTTTGTCTATAAAATAGTGGAATAGACCCAAAAAGATTATTTAAATAAAATATCTGTTAATTTTAAGTGTTATACAACATATTTTTTACCTTTAACTTTATTGTATTGCAAAAAGAACAAGACAAACCATAGTTTTTTCATGTGGTGCAAAAATAATTTACTTTATGCAGTATGTGCATAAAAAATTTACTTTACTCACTCAATACGCACAATACCCAATTCGTTCTTGCGAGTGCGACAAAGATAGGAATACTACCACTATATATCGTTCTTTATCTGTTGCCCCTGCCTCAATTATTCAAACTGCTTTGTACGATCGGGTCCGTTCCAGTTACAGAGTATATAGTTCACTGGTTAATTAGGGTGCGTGACCTGAAATTGGCCGTCAAATGCCGTATAATTTGTAGGTAATTTGTAGGTCGAAGTGTCGTTGGTTTCTTAGAGATTAGACGGTTCAACGTTGAGTTCAACATTTCTAGTTTCAATTTGTACTTGTTCCAACGCTATAGTGTTTGGGAAGCGAATTTAGGAATGTGGTCTGTGTGTAACGCAGTCAGAGCCAAATAAATAGGGACGAATATGTTGTATCGCTAGAGTTTCTTTTTCGATTTGACTGTACTGAACTGATTGAACTGAGTTTCTGTTTCGATTTGATCCTGGTTTTTGGTTTTGTTAATGTTTTACTTGCATAACAGACTGTTGGATTTGATATTTTCTAGCTCCCTTTACTGAAGGGTGGACCATTACTTATGCTTGTACACGCAAAACATTTGGGACTTCCATCTCCGGCTGTCGGGAAGTACTTATATATTTCGCATTTCGCTTAAGCTGAGTTTAGAACTTTGATCGATTCCCTTAGGTTTGGTGGAAAATTCATAGAAAATTCCCCGTTCCCAAAATTAAATCTTCTTTCTCTGGTTACTTACATAACAGAGGACGGAAAATCGATTGGGATTTGGATTGATGTAAAATACTAGTAGGTAGTAAACTCAATATAGGTAGTGAGGATCTTAATAGCACAAGTAAAGAAAGAGCAAGACACGTTTACTTTGTTGTATATACCTTGATATTCATTGATTATACCCAGTTCACCGTGTAGTAAAGTTAAAAAGAAACAATAGGGGCATTTGGGCGCCAAATAGACGACAGATCGCGTGACCATAGAAAATTAGACGTACCTATCTCGCATGAGCTAGTTGTAGCGACGCGACGTGGGGTTTTTAACAGCCCCTACTATTTGATACCTTTTGCGGATCGACATATACCATATGAAAATATAATTCGTTGATACATTTTAACGTAGATGTTTTGCGATGTGTTAGTCTCAGTAATTCTAGGCCCTCTGTGATTCAATAGGGAACATTCCCATTTTTTATTACATGTTTTACCATACTGAAAAATTAGATATGCAAAATATGACGCCCTAATTGCCCGTAATAAATTTGTTATAAAATAACGCGCGCGAGCGAACCGTTTCAAACAGGTTCAAAGTCGTGACGCCACAGTCTACAATTTACAAACGACGAGGAGACCGATTCGGTTGGTTACGGGAGATCCCAGCACTCGACCGCTTGATCTCATAATTCATTCAACCGCTTTCCGGCGCCTACCGAAGATTCGGGCACTGGTTTATTTTTTATGATAAGTAATTTTTGACGGTTGACAAAAAGTCCTAAAACTGTTGTATCTGCCATTTTGCTCTATCTCTTGAAATAAACCCAGTAGATGTGACAAAATACTGTAGGTGCAGGATCTACCTACAGATACGAAGACATTAAAAAGTATGAAGATAATTAAGGATATAAAAGAACAGAAAAAAATAAGAGGAAAGAGAGAACAAAAACAAAGTTAGAAAAAAAGCATTAACAGAGGGAATGAAGAAAAGCACGAAATTATAAAATAAAGAGGAGATCAGGTAATCAAATATAAACTATTGATAGTACGGAAAGAGAAAAGACACAAGGAATAAAGAATGATTGCAGTAAAAATACGAGCAGATTTATAAAAAGCTCTAGTATAAAAATATTCAATTAGTATTTTGAATGAAGCTTGCATTATTCAATATACAGGTAACTCGAAGCAGATTAAGAACTACATAAAAAAGAGTATAAACTTGCTTCCATAAAAATAATCGTAAAGGTTATTCTTGGAAGACCTAGTTCCGTCGACGGATTTTTACAAAAAGAAGTAGGTACCTACCAAATAATAAACTAGAGCGTCAATGATGAATAACATCCTACCATTAGTTTGTAATACTTTAATTATGATAACTAAAGGGTCCGCCAATAGGGACGCTCGATCTTTGACAGCTCATGGCGGCCATGTTGTTTGTGGTAGAGTTGGCAAACGTAGTTGTTATTATTTAGTGTATCTTCACAAATCACCATGAACCAATTCAGCCGCGAGCAACATGTGCAAATCGTTAAAACTTATTACGAAAATCATTCATCGGTTCGAGCAACGTTCCGCGCGCTCCGCCAATTTTACGGTGCAATTGATCGTCCTGCTGAGTCGACTATCCGTCGTTTGATTAACAAATTCGAGGCAACCGGTTCGGTGAACAATCAGCCAACACCGACGCGTCGTCGAAACGTCCGATCTGCCCAGAATGTCGCCGCTGTGCGCGATAGTGTGCGTGAAAATCCGCGACAGTCAATTTCACGTCGCGCACAGGAACTCCGCCTTTCGGAAACATCACTTCGCCGAATCTTGCATCTGGATTTGGGCATGCATCCGTACAAGATCCAGCTGACACAAGAGCTCAAAATAAACGACCATAGACAGCGCCGTATCTTCGCTGATTGGGCTTTAGAGCAGTTGGAAGTCGACCCCGATTTTGGTCGCAAAATCATCTTCAGCGATGAGGCACATTTTTGGTTAAATGGGAATGTCAACAAGCAGAATTTCCGTTATTGGGCCGAGAACAATCCACAGGAGGTCCACCAGGTCGCAATGCACCCAGCAAAGGTAACTGTTTGGTGTGGATTTTGGGCCGGAGGCATCATCGGGCCGTATTTCTTCGAGAACGACGATGGTGTGTCCATCACGGCGAACGATACAGATCCATGATAACGAACTTTTTCTGGCATGAAATCGACAATATGGATGTCGAGGATATGTGGTTTCAGCAGGACGGCGCTACGAGCCACACAGCGCGCGCCACAATGGATCTTCTGCACGAGCGCTTCGGAGGAATGGTTATCTCGCGCGGAGGCGACATCAACTGGCCACCGAGATCGTGCGATTTAACCCCACTAGACTATTTCTTGTGGGGTTTTCTTAAATCACAGGTCTACGCAAACCAACCACAAAACACTGATGCCCTCAAAGTCAACATACGCCACGCCATCGATGAAATACAGCCCAATTTGTGCGCCAGAGTCATTGAAAATTGGACTTCTCGTATGCGCGCCACCCAGCGAAGCCGAGGTGGACATTTGACCGATATTATTTTCCATACATAATGCCTTCGAATACTCTTTCAAACAAAAAATAAATTTCATTTATACCTCTCACACAACTTGCTTTATTTCATTTTAAAGATCGAGCGCGCTTATTGGCGGACCCTTTAGTAGACATCTAATATGTGGTGACATAGCTCATAATTTAAAGCGTCTTCGTATACGACTGGTTTGACACCGGAAAAAAGTACTCAATAAATCTGTCCTGAGTTGCCAGATGGAGAAGTAGTTCAGAAATTAAATCACAAATTATACATAATACCATGGTAATTACCAGAATAGGTATAGAACTTATTTAAAGTACATCAGGAAAAATAAATAACGGTCAACTTGTTGTTAAATGTCAATGTAAAAATGTAATAGCAATGGGGGGTCTGCAAATTGCAAACAAAAATGGTGCAGAAGCAATAAATATATTGTACTTTGTGTTCCTACATTTTGGAGGCTCTACCGGTATTGAAGATGGTAGAGCCAGACGAGCCTACGAGTAGGAGCCATAAGTTCATCTCGTTTTTACTATTGTTGGAGGAAAGGGCAAAAACGGCGAGAGTTGACATGTTGCAATTGTATAGAAGTTTTCTGAAATTTGGTCTGGAAGTGGGTGACTACTGGAGCTGCAGTTTTGGCACTTTTGGCTACCAAACTCAGTTGTCCCAAATTATTTGATTATTACGTTTTTTGTAATTTTAAAAATTATAAATTCATTCTCGTTATTGTCACGTTGACAGCGATAAAAAGACTCGTTTTAGGAAAATTTCGAGGGAAAGACACTACTACACTACACACTACAAAGAACAAAAATCAATTCTACAATCAACAAAAAAATAACCTTCAATATATGGAGTTTTGTCCAATCCGATATAACAAACTGTCTGAAATAAGTCCATTGCAAAATAGAGCAGGTATGTTTTAAAAGATTGGGGTAATATGAAAGAAAAGAAATAAAACTGGAGAAGCTTACAAAGAATATGCGCCCATAAAAAATATCAAACTAAGGTAAAACAAATGATAACAAACATAAATAATTTTTTCAGAGCAGAAAAAAGAAATTTTCAATATGAATTCCTCTCCCCTAAAATTAATCGGATTAAGAAAGACCCATAAAGCAGGTGATCCCATTAGACTACCAGTATCATATATAAATAATCCAACTAGAGATATAGCCATTATCTAACATAGTGTTAACAATTCATTACAGCTAGAACAACATACAAAAGTGGTAGAAAAGTTAGTACAAAATAAAAAAATCATGTAGTCCAAACAAATCTTTTCTAGCATCATTTGATATCAAAATATGTTCTCAAATATACCCAGGGATGAGTGTATGAATATAGCCAAAAATAAATAATTATCAAACCTAATATATATTATAATGCCAATGATAAAACTAATAAATACGAAAAATCAGGAGTTTCATTAAAATGTTCAGAGTGCAATAGCGTATATATGGGACAAAGTGGCCGAAATTTTAAAGCTATTATAGATACTTAGAACACCATAGATCTTTTGGATTACAATTTATCTTTTAGATTTAGAAAGCAAAAGAGTTAAGTCAGTCTGTTAATTTAGAAGAGAGAAGGTCTCTATATTTTTTTGCGTAAAATGCACCGTTCTCGAGATATCAAATTAATCGCGGTTTTTGCAATTGTGACGCCGCCGACACTCGGGGAACCCCTGAAATCCAGAATTATGCCCAGATCACACCCTTTTAACAAAATATACCAACCCACAATTTGTATAATTTTATGTAGATTTTTTTGCGATATTTTGACTGGACCCTCGAGCATAAAAAGATACAGGAATAATGTCCTATTTAAATGTATGTGAATGCTTGGTCCAAGCATCTAGAAAAGGATATTAGAGTGGGAAAAAGACTTTTCAAACGGCTATTACACCACTAAAAAACTAAATTCGACTTCTCACAAATAACTACAGTTTGACGCCACACAAATATAACGACAGAGCTACTTCAAAATATACGCAACTTTGCCAGCTCTCAAATTAAATACAAGTAACAAAACAACTGTTTGGAACAGGTAATGAAATGAAGAATTAACCTCACTTTTCCAGCTGAGATTTAGCACAAATTAATATCAGTCTCTTTTTAAACATAAAAAATGACCAATGTGGATAGCACAAAATCAACTTCATTTCTTAGAGTAAATATGTGTAGGTAGGTATGTGTACCTTGTAAAAATTTTCTACTCGTATACTGGCAACATGACACAAGTTTAAATTTTTGCAGACTGAATTGAAGGTACTCTGTCACATGATGTATATAAACATTCCAGTAAATGCTTGTGCATTGTGCCTCTAAATTTTCAATATTACTTGTCTATTCTATTAATGATCGAAGGACTGGACTAGTTATGCCGGGTAGAATTACGGAAAATATGAACTGGTGAAATGAAAAGTAATAATATAAACTATAAGTATTTTTCCAAATTTTCTTGATTTATGCTCTCTACATAGTACATAGCGACTAAATAGCAATCTAATATTCCACTGACTGCTCTCAACGTATAATCTCCAATCAACGGTATAACTAAATAATTAGTTAGCTACCTTCAACCTTGTGTAACGCCATGTGGCTTTACACGCTGGTAACTAAATTAATAATTTTACTCACAATCGGTTAGTAATTTATGGATTTCTAACCTTTGAAGTAATCGGGAAGCGACTTATTACTTACTTTACTTTCCCAGCTAGCCGGGAAAGTACTTTCCCGGCTAGCATCTGTCACTTTTCTTACCTGGAAATGTCAATGTCATTCTTGATTAAAAGATGGTTTAGAAAGAATAGAATCCACTCAACATTTATTTAATTCAGAAACAACAACAACAATAACAAAAAGAAAACTATTTGGAATTATAAATATTAATAGTTACATTGGAATTATGATTACTATTAACGGTTAAAGTAAGACCGTGTTGCTCAAAATTATGAGTTTCAGAAATAGATGAAGACTCCGACGTTTCTGGATTTTCTACGACATGAGACAACATATTAGCAATTTTTATTTGTCCATGTAATGAATTCTCCACATATCCCTCTGCTACGGTGTTGGATTTCCAACCCCCCAACTTTTTCAACTGTAGGATGTCTCCACCTGTATTTGCTAATAATGTTGCTGAAGTACGTCTAAAACAATGTCCTGTAAACCTGTTAACATTTTCCAGCTTTAAATAAGTTGCTATTTTTTTGGGAAAACTTCCTATAGCATTATGCCCAAAAGGCTGTCGTGTAATTTTACCAAATCTTATTTGTAAAAAAAATCTATCAGAGTCAATGTTATTACGAAGGTCACAGTATTGCTTTATTATATTTATCCATTCCGATTTTGTAATTACAAATGTACGGGAAGAGTAGGTTTTTGTGACAGGAATCACTATTATAATTCGATTTTCTAAAATATCCAGGTCACTTATTTTCATTTTTAAAAGTTCATCGCACCTACAGGCTCCGGAAATGCCAATAATTAAAGCAACCTAAAAAAATTTAATATAACATATATTTAATATGCACTAAATAAATTAAAATTACCTTTTGAGGAAGATATTCTATCGGGGCATTGTTTAAAAATGTATCGATGTCTGCTTCAGAAAAAACACGACTTTTTAGCTTGATATCCCACATTCTTCCTTTTCAAAAATGCCTTCAATTTTGCGTAATTACTAATATCAACATTATGCCTAAAGTTTAATACTGCTCGCAACATCGAATATCTTGACCATAATGTGGAGGCTTTACTTTGTTTGCTTATTTCACAAAAATAAGCAAGAAGTACCGTCTCAGAGGTATGCTGCACACCTTTAGCCACGCACCATTTACTGTATAGTTCATAGGTGTTTTCATACCTCTCCCTGCTTTTTTCAGGAATTATTCCTTCAGTAGCTCTCTCTGCAGCTACCCGCACTTCTGGTGGCGTACATTCAAATTCACTATCAGACATTTTTGTAAAATAAACACAATTTGATTATATGTACAATTAATGGCGTCGTGTATCGCCTAAATGTCAGATTCAACAAACTTGTTTTGTTACCTAGCAACGATCTCACAGGTTACTTAAAATAATTCATCTTATCACATAATGAAAATGGATACAGATATTTGAAACGAAATTATTATTGGTAGATTGTGAGTATTAGAAATCCATAAACTACTAACCGATTGTGAGTAAAATAGTATACAAACCTCGCGGGAACTCATTCTAGCCTCGCGTCTGTAGTTTACCTCGGTGCTTCGCACCTCGGTAAACTACCTTGCCGCTCGGCTGAAATAGAGTACTTTCCCGCGCGGTATGTAATGTACTATTACATTTTCATGCAGCCAAAGGGCGCAAGGTTCACTGAATTGCATCGTGTAACAAAAATGCAGTAATAAAGTTATTATCTTGAGCTTGACCAGCATGAAAAATGTATACGATAAAATATGGCATTAGAAAAGCAACTGACATCGGCCTCCGAAGAAGTTATTAACTATGCACGAGTTTCGAGCAAACGTACATCGAATTTTTATCAGTTTCATAGTAATAACAGACATTATGAAGGATGTGTTGGCTACGGAACTGAGGTACCTAATTGTTCAGCGTATTTTTTCATCGCGAGCTGCAAGGTATAGGAACCCTACCGTTTCTGGCTCATTTATTATTAGGTATGTCACGCGACCGGTCTGCATATTGATTTTTATACCATTAAATGGCTGAAAACCACACCTTGCTGTGTGTGTGTGAATTACTGTAGGAGAGTATCCAAGCAAAACCCCATTTCACTGTTCCAATGATAAACTGCTCGACAAATATAACGTAACACAATAAATGGTAACCATTTTATGACTGGTTATTTCTTTTCTATTAATATATTTATCTATATTATTTGCAGACTGTATCTATTTATTTTAAAAGAATTAGTAATTAATTATTTAATTATTAAAGAGACCAGTATTTGGTTCAAAATGGTTATAGTTATTCTAATTATTTGACCACATTTGAAGTTCCTCAGGGGTCAAATCTAGGACCGTTGCTATCTTTATTATTCATAGATGATTTAAGCGAAGTTATCACATGCAAAAACCATTGTAAGAAAATGGTAAAGTCCAGGCCTGTAACTTTTCGGGACGTATAATATCTACCCAAAATGCGTTTGTCAAGTGTATTTATTGTTTAAGAATTCTTAGAGGTCTAAGGTCTGCCTTACGTGGGTAATTTATTATAATTTATTTTTTATTGTAATTTATTTAATCTACCTTACGTGGGTTTTCGCTGTCAAGCTTAAACTTAATTTCAAAATTCAAATAGAGAACACGTGTCGTATGACGCCAAAAAGTACGGTCTTTTTCAAGTAAGATCTAAAATCCTATTGTCCTATTGTAAAAGGAGGAGCTGCTCATAAAGTGGCACGAATCTTGAAGACTCGACAGAGTAGATCCCGTAGGATTGGTCGAGATATTTTTACCCCCGGTATGTTATGACTTAAAGGGGATGAAAGCCCCATCCCCGACGATGGCTAGAGCGGCGATCTTTGCCAAAATTATCCCGTTTCCGGAAACGGATAGGTAGTTAGTCAAAATTGTTTTATTAGAGTCAGGTCTACTTAACCCTAGTGAACTAATTTTGTGTCTAATATCGGTAGCTGTCTTTCAAGGACAGCTAACTTCATAGCATGCATACCATGCAATGTATTATTTAAATCAGTTTATTTAAATCATAAAGCAATCAGTTGAATTAATATACACTTGATATACACTGATATACATATAATTATTCACTTGACAACTCGATACTTGTGCGTTTCGACCTTTGAAATTAAAAATTATTTTTGACCAAAAACATTTAAAACTTTTCAAAGCAGTCTGCCATAGAAATGCATACTGTGCTAATAATATTCGTAATTGTCGTTGGTTTCGAAGATTATTGATATTCTTAGTCGACCTTTTCGTCGATTAAAAATATGCTGGATTGCTGTTGTCTGGATTAGTTTCCAATTCCCAAAAATATCACCCATTGTTTTCCAACTGTTTTATTTTATTAAACTTAATTTTGTTAGTATGCAAATGGTTTTAATTACAATTTGGCTATCTTAACAAGAAACTACTGCGTAACAAGGACAAACAATAAATAAATAACTGTAAAAAAGAATTTAAAATGCAAAAAATAGCTATATAGTAATTGTAATAGCTATAGAATGCCGTTTTATACAAACCTTATGATTGTGAAAACAAAATGACAGTTCATTAGCAAAATATTATTTATTTTTCGCTATTTTGTAAACATGCTTACAACAGCAGAGAAACTTGAAATAATTTTAATTATTTCAACTCATACGAAGATCGTACAAATAGAGCTACTCCAAAATGTCATTAGGAACATAATTTCTTAGCGACATTTTTCGAAATATTAACAATTAAGACCATTTTCTAGAGATTTCTTTGGAAAATTACAAATTTGACAGTTGCTGTTAACTTTGAATTGGTGCATTCTAAGTTATTTTGGAAGTAGAAGTGGTTGTCACCAAACCAAAAGTTTTTATCAAATCCTAATAAAAAAGTCCCAAATGGTTCCTACTTTATGTCGGACACTGTATATAAGTTAAATTAATGTTTATCACCAATGTCAAAATTACTATTGACTATACACCAGATCCCAAAATTAAAGATTTACTAATAATCACACATATCCAGCTGTGAGATACTCTACATCTTCGTCCGTCACTGTCAGCTGCAGAAGATTGAATTAACATTAAAATTATCATTTACATAATCCTATGAGAACCGAGATTGCACAATCTGAAATAGGTACTGTGAGAAATATGTTATCACTTCAAAAGTAACAACGTTAACGGTGCAAGTCGTACCATTTAATTAAATATACATGATTTGTATGTGGGAAAAGTTATTAATTTATTTAAATATGTTTACTTAAGCATTATTTCCCCAGTAGGTTGTACAAAAAAGGCCACAATTTATTAAATTTATCTTTGTTTGATTAAGAGGATACATGGCTTTGAAAAGTAAAATTGATTTGTTCTTTCGTCAGTTATTCTGTTAACAAAAACCGGTGAAACAGCGTCATTAATAATTATAATCGTTCATGGTAACATTTATTGTACGGTTATTATAATAAAATATTGCGTTTGTTACAGCCGATCTGATAACAATGTTCATGTTTCCTTTTCTATATAAACCATGAATGATTATTTATGACTCTGTTTTAATGGGTTTCAATTAATATTTACTCTAAATTGTGTAAAATGTTATATAAGATCTTATGGCTATATGTGATATGCACGTTCTTACAAAATTTCAAATTATTCATGTCTTGCGTTTCCGAGAAAATAATTTATTTGTTTTGGGGATGCTGAATTTCTAACAAAATACTTTTTCCTGCCCTTGTATGGAAAGTGCAAGGAGAAAGTGGTCTATCATTTCTGACACATTTGGCTACATTTTGAGATTTCTCTGTCTTTCAAATTAATGTTTAACATTAAACTGGATACTGGTATCACTCACTTATCTATTAAACGTACAAATTTTTTGTGTTTTTTACAAATGTTGCAAGTAAAACCTTGTATTCGATCCTATTGCTATCATTGCGGTATCTTCTACCATGCGATATATCGTTATTCTTATCTTATTTTGTACTGGGTAAATTTAATTTTATTTAAAACACGAATCGGCGTATCCAACTAAAACTCAGAATACGAGACAATTAGCTTCAAGCGTTTTCTTAAATCATCACATTATGTGACTGAGGAATGTTTTAGACATGCTAAATGATTTATATTATGTTTCAGGTTCCTAAATGTTTAGTGCTCTTAATATAATTTTGTAATAAATTATGACACATTGGAAACTGTAATTCATGAATATGAATTTATCTGTGACGCATTCAAACATGCATAAGTGTAAATCCAGTTCCCTGAACAAATCGTCAGAGCAATCTCAAAAACAATAGTATAACGATATCATTATGGCCGATGACAGTTCACGTTATTGTTTCGTGTTTTAGTTATTGTGGAAGACAATTGCTTCTAAAATTAGAAATTTGCAGTGGTCTTTGCAGTGGTTTTTGTGCTTTTAAGGTAAACTTATTGAATTTAATATTTTACTGTGATATTTTAATTTTTGGCTATCGAAGACTATATGACGCCAACTGATATGAGTTAAAGTAGTTTGGATTCTGAATATAATATGTATACCTTTGAACGTTATTCAACAGCGACTGAAAAACAATGGGTATACTCTACCTGCACAATCTTCAGAGATAAACAACAATTTTGGAAATAGAAATCTATCACTACATCATTCTCCATTGCCGATATACGAAGATCCACCATTTGGAATGTGAAGTGCCAGGGTGCAAAGACGATGTTTTTGCAGCTTGCCATCGTTATGAAATTCTTTTGTGCTGGACCCATTTCGATGAAGATACTATTGATTGTAACCAACATGGCAGAGTACCGGAAGAAGACGTCATGCATATAGAAAACATTAAGAATGGTCGCCATTCTACTGATGTGGTCAGTAGAATATCCTGAGCAGTTTGAACTGGACGAAGCAGAAAGAGAATTAGAAAATGAAGGAAAGAAAAGAAAATTTAATAAATGTAAACTTGCCAGGGAAAACAGAAATCATGGTTTGGCATACGTAAGCTCATTTACCAAAAAAACTATACCGGAAAAGCAATGTAAAGAACAGTGTGATTCACAAACAAAATTGGGAGACAATGTGATGAAATAACGAATGAAGAAAGGCTACCATTGATGAGGAATTTTATGGACGTGGAGACCTTCATAGACAGAGAGAGTTTCTAGCAAGAGATTTACAGAGATCAATTCCCAAAAGAACTTTAAAGGGAATAGAGCCGCGGAGGCAGTTCACGATAACATACTTTCTAACAGTTAATAATAAACGAATTAAGGTCCGTAAAAAATTGTTTCTGAATAACACTATCAGTGACAGAAAGAATGTATAGGACCGTCATTGCGAAAATTTACGACTCTTTGGACTTAGGAAATTTAGAGAAGGATAAAAGGGGAGGAAGTCAAAGGACTACATCTGCATTACATTAGGAATTATGAGATAGAAGAATTATAAGATAGAAGCCTCATTACTGCAGGGCCAAAACCTCCCGCGAATTTCTTCCTCTTGATTTAACGCTAACAAAGATGTATGAACTGTTTATCTAAGAACAGGGCGGGAAAGAAAATAAAATTACTAGTTACACTACATACAGGAAAATTTTCATATCGAAAAATGTATCTTTTAATTCCCCAAAGAAAGACCAATGTCCATTGCATTTATCCTATAATCACGGAACTGAAGACAATAGAAAGATAAGTTCGAAAGACATGTTTCTGAAAAGAGAGCTGTCAGAAAAGAAAAGACAGCTTGCAAAGAGAAAGCGAAAGAGAATAGATAATTTTTATGTGGAGTATTCGATCGTCAGCAAGTTATTTACTTGCCAATAAGTCGAAACTTCTCATTTTTTTTGACAAAAATCTGTTGTCAACGTACAATTTGACATTTTATAATATAGACAACAAGGAATGTTTCTGTTTCGTGTGGATATAAGTAGCGAGCAAACGTGGAGCGTCCGAGATATCCCCATGCGTGTATAAAGCTTTAACAATATAGGGCAACTAAGGTGTAAAAACTGTTTCTTCATATTTAGATGGATGCTTTGGGCAGAATAAGAATTCCATTGTAGCTGCCACTTTGCTGTACGCTGTAACCAAATTAGATAATAATATAGAAGATATTTCACTGAGATCCTTCGAAAAACATCATGGCCAAAATGAAGGAGATTCGGCTCACAGTGCCTTACAAGCAGCGATGGGTCGGGTCGGTAATATTACGGTACCTTCACAATTAATTGTTTCCAGTAATGCGGTTGGCGAGAATAACCATTTATATTTCCTCTAAATTATGACAATTTAAAAAATTTCTAGAATATTGCAAGGGAGATGCTTATTTTAACAGGTAAAACAAGTGGTGCTGGAAAACCAATTAAATGGCCTTCAATAATGGAAATATCGGCAAAAAAGGCTCATCCTATTGTTTAAAACCAGTCACCTTCAAGCGAATTATGACAGTATTTCTTTGAAAAGGCAAAAAACGAGAAATATTGCCAATATTGAAGTGGATCAACTAAATCAGAAAGAAATTAAAATAGCTAAAAGTAAATACAATGACCTAAAAATTTGTTGTATGGGAGAAACACCCATTATAAAGCATCGGACCTGCAGAACTTTTTTATTGACGTGCCCCATGAATAATTTTCTTCACTTTTTGTCTATTTTTCTAGCAGTCATAGCTTCTTGACAAAATATAAGAATAAGTTGTTTTGTTTCAGTCTCGGTTATTTCAGTATAAAAATATAAGTTGTTCCTTTTAAATATGTAAAATTATAGATTTGACGCATAATCTGTCAATAAAAATTTAAAAAAATGTTTTGTAATAAAAAATCGTAATCGGGCTTGACCGACAGGTGAATATTTTACAGTGTGGTAGACTCGTTAAAATGAAGCAGATAAGACAATTTTTACCACTTTTGTAATAATTTTCAAAAAAGATGCTGTCCTGGGGACTAATAGGCATATTTGGCGTAACATTCGGAATTTTTCTGGTGCAATTCCAAGTTATTAACTAATTAATAGCTGATTAATAGCAATTATTAACTAGTTAATTAACTGGATAGGTTCTAGAATGGCTATTATTTGTTTATGATCAAGAGTGTATTTCACGTAGGTTTCCCCAAATGAATTTCCCTGGTACTGGAATGATAAACTATGGCACTACTTTTATTTGTCTTGTTTCTCTACAAGGTCAGAACAAATTTAGAAGTGACTAATATTTAGGGTGCGTTATGCTGACACACTTCAAAAGGTGTCATGCAAATTCGCGGCACTAAATTATATGTTTCGGAAACGTTGGGGTTGAGCATATGGCCAAGAAAATTTTAGTCCCTAATTAAAATTAGATACGGAGAAATGGCAATGGAAATCGTTTACCTCAGTAGCGCCACCCTAATTCTGATGATGACAAGAGACACATGGTTCAAAAACATACGGAATATGTTTCTTATGTCTTAAAACGTCGAATTTAATGATTCTTCAAAGTCTAACGTAGTCGGGATACGGAGTACAATCCAGGGAACTTTAAAACGATTTATCCCAATGATTCTTTTTCATGACAAGATTATTTTCATATTTTAAAATTCATGTGGCTCTTTTTATCCATTTAATGGCGCTGTTTCCACAATTTAACATGCAACATGCATTCTAACCGAGAAATTGCTTCTTAAAAATAAACTCGTTAAAATAACAAGTGGCATAATTTGGACCGATGTTTATTTGCGGTACGCGACGACTTCCGTCTCCATATCGTTCCCGGCTACGTATGACTTATTCCTCCAAGAGTTAATTGGACGCAGAGAACGTGCTGGCTACTAAACGGCCGTACAAGCCCAAATTGCACATAAAAAATAATGATGCTCTTTCTTATCATGTTTTACTAGCTTTGAATATCCTGTGGCACTGTGACCTTTTAAAAGGAAGAGATGAGATTTGAACAGTTAATAGATACATTAAAAGCCGCGAAAGCTTACTTTTAGATGCGAGATGAGCTTACTTCTAGGTACGAGAGAGAATACCTCCGAGCACCTACAAGGGCAGGGTGTAATATATTAAACCTTTCATATTTCCCTCGATTTTATATGGAACAAACAATTTAAAGATGCTGAACATCTTCTGTAGACTGTAATAAAATTGGTATAAAGCGGTTTACTGCCATAAACATAGTAGTATCACAGTGTGTTGTAATGTTACTTTGGTAACATTCATGCCAACAAAAAATAATATTCTCACAGTTATCAAATAATTATTCTTGAATATAAAGTTCGGCTAGAAATTAGTTAATAATTAATTCCATTGTAGAAGCAGCAATTATTGCGTGCAGAAGTTTGATACCGGACAAATCTAAAGACAATCAACTACAATCAAGACTACGTTACAATCAAGCCTATGAAAATTTCAACAAATGGTGTAGAACGAAAGATTTGTTCACAATAACGGAAGATGTATTGTTGTTAGTATTTTTCTTAAAAAAATCAAAGATATTGTCCCCTGCTACATTATGGTCAGAATACTCCATGTTGAAATTGACTATTTCATTAAATATGAACCAGGATATTTCGAAATTTGATCGTTCGAAGGCATTCATAAAAAGGAAAAATCCCGGATATCAACCTCGAAAATCTCAGGTATATACAAGGGTTTGGTATATCTAAGTTTTTGTTAGAAACTCCTGATGAAATATATGTAATGGAAAAAGTGGTAGCGATTTTTGGAGTAGCTGGGGCATGCGGAACTGACGAGTAGCGCGGTCTGCCTACGGATTTGGACCCGTAAGTGGAGATACGGTAAACAAAAATATATAAAAAAATTTAAATTTTCTGTCGAATTCAATAAACCAAAATACAAACAACTGGCACCTCCAGGATCCATAGTAAATGGGCCCACCAAAGTTGGCCAATAACGGTTTTTTCCATTTTACTCTATCATGGTGCCATAAAATGAAAAAAGAGATTGCAAAAAAGGAGGGGGGTTGACAAAAGTTGTAGAACTATTAAATACGGATCGATCTATGTCAAAAAATTCAAAAATAAATTATTTATTTGTAAAAAATCGTTAAAAATCGCATTTTTTTGAAACGCTCATATCTTCGTGATAACAAATAATTTGTTCACGAAACTTGGTGAAAGTGTAGCTCTCTACTAACTGAAACAGATCATCTTCAAAAAATTTAAAAATATAAACTTTTTGCAAAAATATTTTTTTTCGAAAAAATCACGTCTTCTTAAAATCTCGATAGCTCATACACGCTTTCATATTTAGAGTCAATTTAGAGCTTAAATTTTTTTAAAAATGTTTTACTAACATTTTTAATTATTGCGCGCTTTTCAAATTGATGATTAATAGGCATGCGAAAAATCGGTGGAAAAATCGGCTTTTTTTTAACAACAAAAAAAATCGATTTTTCTTCAAGAAAAAAATTGTTTTCCCTTTCTTGTTAGCAGCTTTAAATAGCTGGCATTTTTTTTAATTTACAAAAAAAAATATCCACGACCCTTTGGAGCTGATATAATTTTTTTTTGAAAAAATCTATCGCTATCTTTCAATATTGAGGGCTGAAACTTACAAAGTTTGTAGTTCAATACTTATATTTTATATAAAAAAATACTACACTGACATATTCGCTCTCTACTCTTTAGAAATTTAATGTTAGCACTGCGCTATTTGTATAATCACGCAAATAATTGGCAAATCCTCGAATAAATCGACGATGATTGTGTTTAAAATGTTCACGTATCATTAACCATTCCAATGAGTCTCTTCACTGAATTATTTTTTTTGCTTTAAGTGATAGTGTAAAAAAATCCAGCCGTATTATTTTATTTATTATATTGAGCACGATTTCTGTCAAATAAATAATTTCAAAAGTGCGAATAATCTAAATTTGACATGTAAAACTCGTGCTAAAATCAAGTTTAGGCAGATTTTCTGCACTTTTTTCAGAAAATCCTGGCTGAATTTTCTTACAACAATGTATGGAAACAAAGCAAAACGCCATTCATAGAGGAACACACAAAACACAAGCACAAAACTAAGCATAAACAACTACGGCTGTTGGCATGGGCTAGTTAGGCGTTGTGACAAAAAATGCTGCCAACTTAATTCCAGGCTTCTAACGTCACTCAAGGTCAAATAAGTGTTCAAATTACTCTAATAAATATTTTATTCGAAACAAAGTTGCACGAGGTGAATCTGTCAGAAAAATCGAACTTCTCCTAAAAACTTGTTACTAAATTTCCAAGTTTTCAAAACACTATTTATATTTTACATTACTCGTTTCTAATTATTCGTATTTACCTTGTTCATGCAATTATTGATACGAAAAATGCAAAATCAGATATTACGAAGGTTGGACCAGTTCGGGTGTGCTCTTTATTTCCACGGAAATTTCAACGTCTTCTCTTATCTTATAAAATCATTTGCCCTTACGGAGCCAACGAACTTTACAAGGAAATATGATATCTCCATATTCCGTTTCAGAGAAGTCCTGCAAGAATGTCTAGAACTGACGGTGATTCAAACTTCTTGATTTAATTAAGTTTACACACGAAACAACTCAAACAACTGTCTCTATTACGCGCGTGCGTTTTAATGAATTAACAGTGAGGCTATATTGATTTTTTTATTTGTTTTTACTCGATTTTAGTACCTTTTACACTATTTCGTTAATAAAAGCAGAAGTTGGCCGTTAATGGTTTGCTTTTATATTCTTGATTTAGTCAGGAATCGGGTGTTCCGTAGGGATCCATATTGGGGCCATTGTATATTCTGTTTTTACTAGCAACCCAATATAGCATGATGGAAAAGAAACATATTTAAATGCGCAATATTTTTTGCATAATATATTACACGACTAGTACATACCTATAACCGATTGGGCATATGTTTTTAACACATTTCTTAAACACAAGCTATATATCAAGATAGAGTTGTAAAAATCACCGCAAAAGCGCAATGTGATGATTTCCTAATAAGAGCGCGAGACGAACCTTTCGCGCGCTCTAGTAGACAACAATAGTAATCATACATCATCCTGGGAAATATTGTTTTTGTCATAAAATTTCTCATTAAGCTTAAGTAGTTGAAATTTGCAATTCAGAAATCCCGCTCCAATTTATTTAATAGCTTTAATAGCGACAATGAACTCTTAGAGAAGGAAATATTAATTTAACTTTCTTAATTCAATTCCATTGCTTAATCGTCTGCGCCAAACCAATCATTATAATTGCAGTAATTCCTGGAATATCTTGGAATTATGTAGGGTCATTCGTCGCCAGTCCAGACGAGAAAAACTAGATAATCTCGAGGAGGAATATAATTTACATTATTTATATTCTGCTCATACATAGTACATATTGATAGTATCCTTTGATTAATTTCCGGTCAGAACGGAAGCGACAGGAAGTTGAAAATATTAACTAAAATTAAACTAAATTAAAATTAAATATACACCTAAATGTCATTCCCGTGTGGATCCCTATTTATAGTACCTCATCTAGCAGAAGGGGAGCAAATTTACCAAACCTTTTCATATTTGGTTGCAAATTAAAACAGAAAAGCTGCCACTCATAGGATGGTACAACAATAATATAAATACTAGATGTAACTTGACTTATGTAACTTATCATAAATTGGATGTAACTTAAAATAAATAAAAATGATGAATTTCGAAGCCCGGCTTGGGCAAAATTCGTGTTATTCGCTGTATGCGTTTTCATATGCAATAACAAAATCGATTTAAAGGCTTACCTTTCCAAAGCGATTTTTTTATTCGCTGGATCACACAAAGTATGAAAGAATAAGTTTTTCCCAACTCGTGACATACCGTTTTGGCCTATTTTATGATATTTAAAGAGAAATAAAAAAATTTGCTTCTTTTGGCGATATCTTTATTTTCAAGCAAGCTAGAATAATGCATAAAAAACCAAATTAAAGCTCTTGGAATCGAGTCACCTTTCATTTAAATTTTAGTGCATTTAAATCGTACGCTTAGATCAACTGTGGTATGCTTATATTAACCCAGTTGTATTATTATTTATACTAATCATATTACACAAGGGGCGACAAGCAATGCCGATGGCGATGATGATGAAAACGAGGAGGATATATATAGTGATAGCACAGAAGCAGATTCAGAGGATTCGGGGGATGAATAAGCTATTTTCTTATTTTATTTAACATTTATTTTTTTTTATTTAACATTTTAAGGTCGTTTCTAATTAAAATTTTTATATTTTTTGACAATGAAGAAAAAGTAAAGAAAGACAATGAAAAAGAATTGTAGTAGATACAGTCACTAAAATTACTCCTTTTCAGTTCGCCCTTTTATGCAACTACACTTGAGTGCAAAAAATTTGACTCAACCTGCATGAGTTTTGAGATAATGTGTATTCACTCCTATAGCACTTCCAACTAAAACTCCAATGCACCGTTTGAAAACTGTTATTTCAAATGATACTAGCTTGATAAGAGTCGGACCTGTTCTAACAAAGTTCTGGACCTAAGAATATGTAAAACACGATAGGGAAAAGTCATCCGATTCATGCTTAATTGTTTAGAAAGTGAAATTAGGAGTAGGGGTGGCATTTTAATTATTTTTTTAATACGTGGTGTTGCCTACTCCTAATTACACTTTCCAAGAACCTAGCATGGATCGGATAGATGACTTTTCTCTTTTGTGTTAAACATATTTTTAGGCCCAGAACTTTGTTAGAACAGGAGGGATTCCAATGAGTGTGGTATAATTTGAAACCACAGGTTTTAAGCTTTCAATCAGTATATTGAGTTTTATATGAAATGCTGTCAGAGTATATATAGATTCTCTCAAAACTCCTCGAGCATCTTTCTGAGTAATTTTTTTTGCACTTAATTGTATATTGATAAAAAATATCAAAAATGTTAATTGTTACCAAGAAAACAAATTTTTGGTGAAATTTCCGATTAATAATGGATAATTTAATTTATACGTCCGTTACTGTGGAAGCACGATGTAGCTAATTAAAGTTTTTTTATTATTTTAAAATTTTTTTCTTTCGAAATATAAACGCAAAATAAACATATGCTGCATCATTTCTGTCGGACACTTATTCTATTCAATATAAAATGTGTTTTCTTACATGTGTTATAAATGTCGGACAAGAGGTTATAAATGAAGTGATTAGCGGAAAATCGACATGTTAACCGCGTCGGACTCGCGACAAGATGCATGATTTTTGTCGGACACTTTTACCTTGCAATTCACATAAATTAAATGAAGTGATTCGCCAAATATTATCTTGTAGGTGATTAAAAAACATACCCCCGAAAATTCGACATATTACGTGTGTCGGACGCTCAAACTGAAGGGCCATTTTGTCGAACAAGCTAATTTTAAGACCAGCTATTTTTAGGTTCTACCGTCATTGTAGTGCAATCTAAATAAAAATTACATGGTAGGTCATAAAAAAATATAGAATCGTTAAATTGACACGTTTAAGAGGTGGGGGAGTGAAAACGCTGCCTATTCAAGACTTGGCATATGAAAAACTTATCCGGCTCATTTAGATGAACAGTTCGGCTAAGTTTCAGCTTGTAGGTAATAATTTTAAAAAAAGGGTCTGGCCCGGGGACTATAAATTTGTGTTTGTTAAATAAAATATTAACTCAATATTCTGAATATTCATTCTGAATAGTCATTCCCATGTTGTTGTCATCATTCCCGTCGCAGCAACTTCTACAAAAGCCTTACTAAAACGGTAATAAAATAATATTATGAGTATTCCAAAGAATAATGCCCAATATTGAAACATTCAAACCAGCAGTAACATCAAAATAATTATTAATTTATATTTCTATTTGAGACAACAACATATTACCAAATAGACGTTTTCCAGACAATTAACCGTATAATCTTTGTAGCCTTTGTATAATCTTTGAGTCGATCTATGCAGATCGCCGATATCTAAAATATTCAAAACATGTATAGCGTCCGGCGTCTTTGCATGTTATGCGTATAAAATAAGGATTATACTAATAAATAACAAATAACAGTGAAACAGGCCAGGACCCATTGTGCCGACATGGATCGTGCTTTGCGGATAAATACAAACATGATTTTTTAACTAAAAATGAACAAAACCTGTTATTTTTCTGTATCCATTCTCCAGCGTCAGGATAAGTTGGGCCTATCGCCGCCAGTATCTGTGTGGTATATGCAATATTTACCACTTAACTCACCATTTCTGTGAATGGTATGTTACATTTTCTTTTAAACTCTTAAAATTTGCTCTATTTAATAGCTGACCAAAAAGTTACAAAGCCATTCAGAAACTTACATTTATTGGTAAAAACATGTCATACAACATGGTGCCTTAGTTATTCATTTTC
>CAXKVY010002001.1:0-21495 GCA_964058915.1 Tetropium fuscum | reverse complement strand
GGATTACAATTTATCTTTTAGATTTAGAAAGCAAAAGAGTTAAGTCAGTCTGTTAATTTAGAAGAGAGAAGGTCTCTATATTTTTTTGCGTAAAATGCACCGTTCTCGAGATATCAAATTAATCGCGGTTTTTGCAATTGTGACGCCGCCGACACTCGGGGAACCCCTGAAATCCAGAATTATGCCCAGATCACACCCTTTTAACAAAATATACCAACCCACAATTTGTATAATTTTATGTAGATTTTTTTGCGATATTTTGACTGGACCCTCGAGCATAAAAAGATACAGGAATAATGTCCTATTTAAATGTATGTGAATGCTTGGTCCAAGCATCTAGAAAAGGATATTAGAGTGGGAAAAAGACTTTTCAAACGGCTATTACACCACTAAAAAACTAAATTCGACTTCTCACAAATAACTACAGTTTGACGCCACACAAATATAACGACAGAGCTACTTCAAAATATACGCAACTTTGCCAGCTCTCAAATTAAATACAAGTAACAAAACAACTGTTTGGAACAGGTAATGAAATGAAGAATTAACCTCACTTTTCCAGCTGAGATTTAGCACAAATTAATATCAGTCTCTTTTTAAACATAAAAAATGACCAATGTGGATAGCACAAAATCAACTTCATTTCTTAGAGTAAATATGTGTAGGTAGGTATGTGTACCTTGTAAAAATTTTCTACTCGTATACTGGCAACATGACACAAGTTTAAATTTTTGCAGACTGAATTGAAGGTACTCTGTCACATGATGTATATAAACATTCCAGTAAATGCTTGTGCATTGTGCCTCTAAATTTTCAATATTACTTGTCTATTCTATTAATGATCGAAGGACTGGACTAGTTATGCCGGGTAGAATTACGGAAAATATGAACTGGTGAAATGAAAAGTAATAATATAAACTATAAGTATTTTTCCAAATTTTCTTGATTTATGCTCTCTACATAGTACATAGCGACTAAATAGCAATCTAATATTCCACTGACTGCTCTCAACGTATAATCTCCAATCAACGGTATAACTAAATAATTAGTTAGCTACCTTCAACCTTGTGTAACGCCATGTGGCTTTACACGCTGGTAACTAAATTAATAATTTTACTCACAATCGGTTAGTAATTTATGGATTTCTAACCTTTGAAGTAATCGGGAAGCGACTTATTACTTACTTTACTTTCCCAGCTAGCCGGGAAAGTACTTTCCCGGCTAGCATCTGTCACTTTTCTTACCTGGAAATGTCAATGTCATTCTTGATTAAAAGATGGTTTAGAAAGAATAGAATCCACTCAACATTTATTTAATTCAGAAACAACAACAACAATAACAAAAAGAAAACTATTTGGAATTATAAATATTAATAGTTACATTGGAATTATGATTACTATTAACGGTTAAAGTAAGACCGTGTTGCTCAAAATTATGAGTTTCAGAAATAGATGAAGACTCCGACGTTTCTGGATTTTCTACGACATGAGACAACATATTAGCAATTTTTATTTGTCCATGTAATGAATTCTCCACATATCCCTCTGCTACGGTGTTGGATTTCCAACCCCCCAACTTTTTCAACTGTAGGATGTCTCCACCTGTATTTGCTAATAATGTTGCTGAAGTACGTCTAAAACAATGTCCTGTAAACCTGTTAACATTTTCCAGCTTTAAATAAGTTGCTATTTTTTTGGGAAAACTTCCTATAGCATTATGCCCAAAAGGCTGTCGTGTAATTTTACCAAATCTTATTTGTAAAAAAAATCTATCAGAGTCAATGTTATTACGAAGGTCACAGTATTGCTTTATTATATTTATCCATTCCGATTTTGTAATTACAAATGTACGGGAAGAGTAGGTTTTTGTGACAGGAATCACTATTATAATTCGATTTTCTAAAATATCCAGGTCACTTATTTTCATTTTTAAAAGTTCATCGCACCTACAGGCTCCGGAAATGCCAATAATTAAAGCAACCTAAAAAAATTTAATATAACATATATTTAATATGCACTAAATAAATTAAAATTACCTTTTGAGGAAGATATTCTATCGGGGCATTGTTTAAAAATGTATCGATGTCTGCTTCAGAAAAAACACGACTTTTTAGCTTGATATCCCACATTCTTCCTTTTCAAAAATGCCTTCAATTTTGCGTAATTACTAATATCAACATTATGCCTAAAGTTTAATACTGCTCGCAACATCGAATATCTTGACCATAATGTGGAGGCTTTACTTTGTTTGCTTATTTCACAAAAATAAGCAAGAAGTACCGTCTCAGAGGTATGCTGCACACCTTTAGCCACGCACCATTTACTGTATAGTTCATAGGTGTTTTCATACCTCTCCCTGCTTTTTTCAGGAATTATTCCTTCAGTAGCTCTCTCTGCAGCTACCCGCACTTCTGGTGGCGTACATTCAAATTCACTATCAGACATTTTTGTAAAATAAACACAATTTGATTATATGTACAATTAATGGCGTCGTGTATCGCCTAAATGTCAGATTCAACAAACTTGTTTTGTTACCTAGCAACGATCTCACAGGTTACTTAAAATAATTCATCTTATCACATAATGAAAATGGATACAGATATTTGAAACGAAATTATTATTGGTAGATTGTGAGTATTAGAAATCCATAAACTACTAACCGATTGTGAGTAAAATAGTATACAAACCTCGCGGGAACTCATTCTAGCCTCGCGTCTGTAGTTTACCTCGGTGCTTCGCACCTCGGTAAACTACCTTGCCGCTCGGCTGAAATAGAGTACTTTCCCGCGCGGTATGTAATGTACTATTACATTTTCATGCAGCCAAAGGGCGCAAGGTTCACTGAATTGCATCGTGTAACAAAAATGCAGTAATAAAGTTATTATCTTGAGCTTGACCAGCATGAAAAATGTATACGATAAAATATGGCATTAGAAAAGCAACTGACATCGGCCTCCGAAGAAGTTATTAACTATGCACGAGTTTCGAGCAAACGTACATCGAATTTTTATCAGTTTCATAGTAATAACAGACATTATGAAGGATGTGTTGGCTACGGAACTGAGGTACCTAATTGTTCAGCGTATTTTTTCATCGCGAGCTGCAAGGTATAGGAACCCTACCGTTTCTGGCTCATTTATTATTAGGTATGTCACGCGACCGGTCTGCATATTGATTTTTATACCATTAAATGGCTGAAAACCACACCTTGCTGTGTGTGTGTGAATTACTGTAGGAGAGTATCCAAGCAAAACCCCATTTCACTGTTCCAATGATAAACTGCTCGACAAATATAACGTAACACAATAAATGGTAACCATTTTATGACTGGTTATTTCTTTTCTATTAATATATTTATCTATATTATTTGCAGACTGTATCTATTTATTTTAAAAGAATTAGTAATTAATTATTTAATTATTAAAGAGACCAGTATTTGGTTCAAAATGGTTATAGTTATTCTAATTATTTGACCACATTTGAAGTTCCTCAGGGGTCAAATCTAGGACCGTTGCTATCTTTATTATTCATAGATGATTTAAGCGAAGTTATCACATGCAAAAACCATTGTAAGAAAATGGTAAAGTCCAGGCCTGTAACTTTTCGGGACGTATAATATCTACCCAAAATGCGTTTGTCAAGTGTATTTATTGTTTAAGAATTCTTAGAGGTCTAAGGTCTGCCTTACGTGGGTAATTTATTATAATTTATTTTTTATTGTAATTTATTTAATCTACCTTACGTGGGTTTTCGCTGTCAAGCTTAAACTTAATTTCAAAATTCAAATAGAGAACACGTGTCGTATGACGCCAAAAAGTACGGTCTTTTTCAAGTAAGATCTAAAATCCTATTGTCCTATTGTAAAAGGAGGAGCTGCTCATAAAGTGGCACGAATCTTGAAGACTCGACAGAGTAGATCCCGTAGGATTGGTCGAGATATTTTTACCCCCGGTATGTTATGACTTAAAGGGGATGAAAGCCCCATCCCCGACGATGGCTAGAGCGGCGATCTTTGCCAAAATTATCCCGTTTCCGGAAACGGATAGGTAGTTAGTCAAAATTGTTTTATTAGAGTCAGGTCTACTTAACCCTAGTGAACTAATTTTGTGTCTAATATCGGTAGCTGTCTTTCAAGGACAGCTAACTTCATAGCATGCATACCATGCAATGTATTATTTAAATCAGTTTATTTAAATCATAAAGCAATCAGTTGAATTAATATACACTTGATATACACTGATATACATATAATTATTCACTTGACAACTCGATACTTGTGCGTTTCGACCTTTGAAATTAAAAATTATTTTTGACCAAAAACATTTAAAACTTTTCAAAGCAGTCTGCCATAGAAATGCATACTGTGCTAATAATATTCGTAATTGTCGTTGGTTTCGAAGATTATTGATATTCTTAGTCGACCTTTTCGTCGATTAAAAATATGCTGGATTGCTGTTGTCTGGATTAGTTTCCAATTCCCAAAAATATCACCCATTGTTTTCCAACTGTTTTATTTTATTAAACTTAATTTTGTTAGTATGCAAATGGTTTTAATTACAATTTGGCTATCTTAACAAGAAACTACTGCGTAACAAGGACAAACAATAAATAAATAACTGTAAAAAAGAATTTAAAATGCAAAAAATAGCTATATAGTAATTGTAATAGCTATAGAATGCCGTTTTATACAAACCTTATGATTGTGAAAACAAAATGACAGTTCATTAGCAAAATATTATTTATTTTTCGCTATTTTGTAAACATGCTTACAACAGCAGAGAAACTTGAAATAATTTTAATTATTTCAACTCATACGAAGATCGTACAAATAGAGCTACTCCAAAATGTCATTAGGAACATAATTTCTTAGCGACATTTTTCGAAATATTAACAATTAAGACCATTTTCTAGAGATTTCTTTGGAAAATTACAAATTTGACAGTTGCTGTTAACTTTGAATTGGTGCATTCTAAGTTATTTTGGAAGTAGAAGTGGTTGTCACCAAACCAAAAGTTTTTATCAAATCCTAATAAAAAAGTCCCAAATGGTTCCTACTTTATGTCGGACACTGTATATAAGTTAAATTAATGTTTATCACCAATGTCAAAATTACTATTGACTATACACCAGATCCCAAAATTAAAGATTTACTAATAATCACACATATCCAGCTGTGAGATACTCTACATCTTCGTCCGTCACTGTCAGCTGCAGAAGATTGAATTAACATTAAAATTATCATTTACATAATCCTATGAGAACCGAGATTGCACAATCTGAAATAGGTACTGTGAGAAATATGTTATCACTTCAAAAGTAACAACGTTAACGGTGCAAGTCGTACCATTTAATTAAATATACATGATTTGTATGTGGGAAAAGTTATTAATTTATTTAAATATGTTTACTTAAGCATTATTTCCCCAGTAGGTTGTACAAAAAAGGCCACAATTTATTAAATTTATCTTTGTTTGATTAAGAGGATACATGGCTTTGAAAAGTAAAATTGATTTGTTCTTTCGTCAGTTATTCTGTTAACAAAAACCGGTGAAACAGCGTCATTAATAATTATAATCGTTCATGGTAACATTTATTGTACGGTTATTATAATAAAATATTGCGTTTGTTACAGCCGATCTGATAACAATGTTCATGTTTCCTTTTCTATATAAACCATGAATGATTATTTATGACTCTGTTTTAATGGGTTTCAATTAATATTTACTCTAAATTGTGTAAAATGTTATATAAGATCTTATGGCTATATGTGATATGCACGTTCTTACAAAATTTCAAATTATTCATGTCTTGCGTTTCCGAGAAAATAATTTATTTGTTTTGGGGATGCTGAATTTCTAACAAAATACTTTTTCCTGCCCTTGTATGGAAAGTGCAAGGAGAAAGTGGTCTATCATTTCTGACACATTTGGCTACATTTTGAGATTTCTCTGTCTTTCAAATTAATGTTTAACATTAAACTGGATACTGGTATCACTCACTTATCTATTAAACGTACAAATTTTTTGTGTTTTTTACAAATGTTGCAAGTAAAACCTTGTATTCGATCCTATTGCTATCATTGCGGTATCTTCTACCATGCGATATATCGTTATTCTTATCTTATTTTGTACTGGGTAAATTTAATTTTATTTAAAACACGAATCGGCGTATCCAACTAAAACTCAGAATACGAGACAATTAGCTTCAAGCGTTTTCTTAAATCATCACATTATGTGACTGAGGAATGTTTTAGACATGCTAAATGATTTATATTATGTTTCAGGTTCCTAAATGTTTAGTGCTCTTAATATAATTTTGTAATAAATTATGACACATTGGAAACTGTAATTCATGAATATGAATTTATCTGTGACGCATTCAAACATGCATAAGTGTAAATCCAGTTCCCTGAACAAATCGTCAGAGCAATCTCAAAAACAATAGTATAACGATATCATTATGGCCGATGACAGTTCACGTTATTGTTTCGTGTTTTAGTTATTGTGGAAGACAATTGCTTCTAAAATTAGAAATTTGCAGTGGTCTTTGCAGTGGTTTTTGTGCTTTTAAGGTAAACTTATTGAATTTAATATTTTACTGTGATATTTTAATTTTTGGCTATCGAAGACTATATGACGCCAACTGATATGAGTTAAAGTAGTTTGGATTCTGAATATAATATGTATACCTTTGAACGTTATTCAACAGCGACTGAAAAACAATGGGTATACTCTACCTGCACAATCTTCAGAGATAAACAACAATTTTGGAAATAGAAATCTATCACTACATCATTCTCCATTGCCGATATACGAAGATCCACCATTTGGAATGTGAAGTGCCAGGGTGCAAAGACGATGTTTTTGCAGCTTGCCATCGTTATGAAATTCTTTTGTGCTGGACCCATTTCGATGAAGATACTATTGATTGTAACCAACATGGCAGAGTACCGGAAGAAGACGTCATGCATATAGAAAACATTAAGAATGGTCGCCATTCTACTGATGTGGTCAGTAGAATATCCTGAGCAGTTTGAACTGGACGAAGCAGAAAGAGAATTAGAAAATGAAGGAAAGAAAAGAAAATTTAATAAATGTAAACTTGCCAGGGAAAACAGAAATCATGGTTTGGCATACGTAAGCTCATTTACCAAAAAAACTATACCGGAAAAGCAATGTAAAGAACAGTGTGATTCACAAACAAAATTGGGAGACAATGTGATGAAATAACGAATGAAGAAAGGCTACCATTGATGAGGAATTTTATGGACGTGGAGACCTTCATAGACAGAGAGAGTTTCTAGCAAGAGATTTACAGAGATCAATTCCCAAAAGAACTTTAAAGGGAATAGAGCCGCGGAGGCAGTTCACGATAACATACTTTCTAACAGTTAATAATAAACGAATTAAGGTCCGTAAAAAATTGTTTCTGAATAACACTATCAGTGACAGAAAGAATGTATAGGACCGTCATTGCGAAAATTTACGACTCTTTGGACTTAGGAAATTTAGAGAAGGATAAAAGGGGAGGAAGTCAAAGGACTACATCTGCATTACATTAGGAATTATGAGATAGAAGAATTATAAGATAGAAGCCTCATTACTGCAGGGCCAAAACCTCCCGCGAATTTCTTCCTCTTGATTTAACGCTAACAAAGATGTATGAACTGTTTATCTAAGAACAGGGCGGGAAAGAAAATAAAATTACTAGTTACACTACATACAGGAAAATTTTCATATCGAAAAATGTATCTTTTAATTCCCCAAAGAAAGACCAATGTCCATTGCATTTATCCTATAATCACGGAACTGAAGACAATAGAAAGATAAGTTCGAAAGACATGTTTCTGAAAAGAGAGCTGTCAGAAAAGAAAAGACAGCTTGCAAAGAGAAAGCGAAAGAGAATAGATAATTTTTATGTGGAGTATTCGATCGTCAGCAAGTTATTTACTTGCCAATAAGTCGAAACTTCTCATTTTTTTTGACAAAAATCTGTTGTCAACGTACAATTTGACATTTTATAATATAGACAACAAGGAATGTTTCTGTTTCGTGTGGATATAAGTAGCGAGCAAACGTGGAGCGTCCGAGATATCCCCATGCGTGTATAAAGCTTTAACAATATAGGGCAACTAAGGTGTAAAAACTGTTTCTTCATATTTAGATGGATGCTTTGGGCAGAATAAGAATTCCATTGTAGCTGCCACTTTGCTGTACGCTGTAACCAAATTAGATAATAATATAGAAGATATTTCACTGAGATCCTTCGAAAAACATCATGGCCAAAATGAAGGAGATTCGGCTCACAGTGCCTTACAAGCAGCGATGGGTCGGGTCGGTAATATTACGGTACCTTCACAATTAATTGTTTCCAGTAATGCGGTTGGCGAGAATAACCATTTATATTTCCTCTAAATTATGACAATTTAAAAAATTTCTAGAATATTGCAAGGGAGATGCTTATTTTAACAGGTAAAACAAGTGGTGCTGGAAAACCAATTAAATGGCCTTCAATAATGGAAATATCGGCAAAAAAGGCTCATCCTATTGTTTAAAACCAGTCACCTTCAAGCGAATTATGACAGTATTTCTTTGAAAAGGCAAAAAACGAGAAATATTGCCAATATTGAAGTGGATCAACTAAATCAGAAAGAAATTAAAATAGCTAAAAGTAAATACAATGACCTAAAAATTTGTTGTATGGGAGAAACACCCATTATAAAGCATCGGACCTGCAGAACTTTTTTATTGACGTGCCCCATGAATAATTTTCTTCACTTTTTGTCTATTTTTCTAGCAGTCATAGCTTCTTGACAAAATATAAGAATAAGTTGTTTTGTTTCAGTCTCGGTTATTTCAGTATAAAAATATAAGTTGTTCCTTTTAAATATGTAAAATTATAGATTTGACGCATAATCTGTCAATAAAAATTTAAAAAAATGTTTTGTAATAAAAAATCGTAATCGGGCTTGACCGACAGGTGAATATTTTACAGTGTGGTAGACTCGTTAAAATGAAGCAGATAAGACAATTTTTACCACTTTTGTAATAATTTTCAAAAAAGATGCTGTCCTGGGGACTAATAGGCATATTTGGCGTAACATTCGGAATTTTTCTGGTGCAATTCCAAGTTATTAACTAATTAATAGCTGATTAATAGCAATTATTAACTAGTTAATTAACTGGATAGGTTCTAGAATGGCTATTATTTGTTTATGATCAAGAGTGTATTTCACGTAGGTTTCCCCAAATGAATTTCCCTGGTACTGGAATGATAAACTATGGCACTACTTTTATTTGTCTTGTTTCTCTACAAGGTCAGAACAAATTTAGAAGTGACTAATATTTAGGGTGCGTTATGCTGACACACTTCAAAAGGTGTCATGCAAATTCGCGGCACTAAATTATATGTTTCGGAAACGTTGGGGTTGAGCATATGGCCAAGAAAATTTTAGTCCCTAATTAAAATTAGATACGGAGAAATGGCAATGGAAATCGTTTACCTCAGTAGCGCCACCCTAATTCTGATGATGACAAGAGACACATGGTTCAAAAACATACGGAATATGTTTCTTATGTCTTAAAACGTCGAATTTAATGATTCTTCAAAGTCTAACGTAGTCGGGATACGGAGTACAATCCAGGGAACTTTAAAACGATTTATCCCAATGATTCTTTTTCATGACAAGATTATTTTCATATTTTAAAATTCATGTGGCTCTTTTTATCCATTTAATGGCGCTGTTTCCACAATTTAACATGCAACATGCATTCTAACCGAGAAATTGCTTCTTAAAAATAAACTCGTTAAAATAACAAGTGGCATAATTTGGACCGATGTTTATTTGCGGTACGCGACGACTTCCGTCTCCATATCGTTCCCGGCTACGTATGACTTATTCCTCCAAGAGTTAATTGGACGCAGAGAACGTGCTGGCTACTAAACGGCCGTACAAGCCCAAATTGCACATAAAAAATAATGATGCTCTTTCTTATCATGTTTTACTAGCTTTGAATATCCTGTGGCACTGTGACCTTTTAAAAGGAAGAGATGAGATTTGAACAGTTAATAGATACATTAAAAGCCGCGAAAGCTTACTTTTAGATGCGAGATGAGCTTACTTCTAGGTACGAGAGAGAATACCTCCGAGCACCTACAAGGGCAGGGTGTAATATATTAAACCTTTCATATTTCCCTCGATTTTATATGGAACAAACAATTTAAAGATGCTGAACATCTTCTGTAGACTGTAATAAAATTGGTATAAAGCGGTTTACTGCCATAAACATAGTAGTATCACAGTGTGTTGTAATGTTACTTTGGTAACATTCATGCCAACAAAAAATAATATTCTCACAGTTATCAAATAATTATTCTTGAATATAAAGTTCGGCTAGAAATTAGTTAATAATTAATTCCATTGTAGAAGCAGCAATTATTGCGTGCAGAAGTTTGATACCGGACAAATCTAAAGACAATCAACTACAATCAAGACTACGTTACAATCAAGCCTATGAAAATTTCAACAAATGGTGTAGAACGAAAGATTTGTTCACAATAACGGAAGATGTATTGTTGTTAGTATTTTTCTTAAAAAAATCAAAGATATTGTCCCCTGCTACATTATGGTCAGAATACTCCATGTTGAAATTGACTATTTCATTAAATATGAACCAGGATATTTCGAAATTTGATCGTTCGAAGGCATTCATAAAAAGGAAAAATCCCGGATATCAACCTCGAAAATCTCAGGTATATACAAGGGTTTGGTATATCTAAGTTTTTGTTAGAAACTCCTGATGAAATATATGTAATGGAAAAAGTGGTAGCGATTTTTGGAGTAGCTGGGGCATGCGGAACTGACGAGTAGCGCGGTCTGCCTACGGATTTGGACCCGTAAGTGGAGATACGGTAAACAAAAATATATAAAAAAATTTAAATTTTCTGTCGAATTCAATAAACCAAAATACAAACAACTGGCACCTCCAGGATCCATAGTAAATGGGCCCACCAAAGTTGGCCAATAACGGTTTTTTCCATTTTACTCTATCATGGTGCCATAAAATGAAAAAAGAGATTGCAAAAAAGGAGGGGGGTTGACAAAAGTTGTAGAACTATTAAATACGGATCGATCTATGTCAAAAAATTCAAAAATAAATTATTTATTTGTAAAAAATCGTTAAAAATCGCATTTTTTTGAAACGCTCATATCTTCGTGATAACAAATAATTTGTTCACGAAACTTGGTGAAAGTGTAGCTCTCTACTAACTGAAACAGATCATCTTCAAAAAATTTAAAAATATAAACTTTTTGCAAAAATATTTTTTTTCGAAAAAATCACGTCTTCTTAAAATCTCGATAGCTCATACACGCTTTCATATTTAGAGTCAATTTAGAGCTTAAATTTTTTTAAAAATGTTTTACTAACATTTTTAATTATTGCGCGCTTTTCAAATTGATGATTAATAGGCATGCGAAAAATCGGTGGAAAAATCGGCTTTTTTTTAACAACAAAAAAAATCGATTTTTCTTCAAGAAAAAAATTGTTTTCCCTTTCTTGTTAGCAGCTTTAAATAGCTGGCATTTTTTTTAATTTACAAAAAAAAATATCCACGACCCTTTGGAGCTGATATAATTTTTTTTTGAAAAAATCTATCGCTATCTTTCAATATTGAGGGCTGAAACTTACAAAGTTTGTAGTTCAATACTTATATTTTATATAAAAAAATACTACACTGACATATTCGCTCTCTACTCTTTAGAAATTTAATGTTAGCACTGCGCTATTTGTATAATCACGCAAATAATTGGCAAATCCTCGAATAAATCGACGATGATTGTGTTTAAAATGTTCACGTATCATTAACCATTCCAATGAGTCTCTTCACTGAATTATTTTTTTTGCTTTAAGTGATAGTGTAAAAAAATCCAGCCGTATTATTTTATTTATTATATTGAGCACGATTTCTGTCAAATAAATAATTTCAAAAGTGCGAATAATCTAAATTTGACATGTAAAACTCGTGCTAAAATCAAGTTTAGGCAGATTTTCTGCACTTTTTTCAGAAAATCCTGGCTGAATTTTCTTACAACAATGTATGGAAACAAAGCAAAACGCCATTCATAGAGGAACACACAAAACACAAGCACAAAACTAAGCATAAACAACTACGGCTGTTGGCATGGGCTAGTTAGGCGTTGTGACAAAAAATGCTGCCAACTTAATTCCAGGCTTCTAACGTCACTCAAGGTCAAATAAGTGTTCAAATTACTCTAATAAATATTTTATTCGAAACAAAGTTGCACGAGGTGAATCTGTCAGAAAAATCGAACTTCTCCTAAAAACTTGTTACTAAATTTCCAAGTTTTCAAAACACTATTTATATTTTACATTACTCGTTTCTAATTATTCGTATTTACCTTGTTCATGCAATTATTGATACGAAAAATGCAAAATCAGATATTACGAAGGTTGGACCAGTTCGGGTGTGCTCTTTATTTCCACGGAAATTTCAACGTCTTCTCTTATCTTATAAAATCATTTGCCCTTACGGAGCCAACGAACTTTACAAGGAAATATGATATCTCCATATTCCGTTTCAGAGAAGTCCTGCAAGAATGTCTAGAACTGACGGTGATTCAAACTTCTTGATTTAATTAAGTTTACACACGAAACAACTCAAACAACTGTCTCTATTACGCGCGTGCGTTTTAATGAATTAACAGTGAGGCTATATTGATTTTTTTATTTGTTTTTACTCGATTTTAGTACCTTTTACACTATTTCGTTAATAAAAGCAGAAGTTGGCCGTTAATGGTTTGCTTTTATATTCTTGATTTAGTCAGGAATCGGGTGTTCCGTAGGGATCCATATTGGGGCCATTGTATATTCTGTTTTTACTAGCAACCCAATATAGCATGATGGAAAAGAAACATATTTAAATGCGCAATATTTTTTGCATAATATATTACACGACTAGTACATACCTATAACCGATTGGGCATATGTTTTTAACACATTTCTTAAACACAAGCTATATATCAAGATAGAGTTGTAAAAATCACCGCAAAAGCGCAATGTGATGATTTCCTAATAAGAGCGCGAGACGAACCTTTCGCGCGCTCTAGTAGACAACAATAGTAATCATACATCATCCTGGGAAATATTGTTTTTGTCATAAAATTTCTCATTAAGCTTAAGTAGTTGAAATTTGCAATTCAGAAATCCCGCTCCAATTTATTTAATAGCTTTAATAGCGACAATGAACTCTTAGAGAAGGAAATATTAATTTAACTTTCTTAATTCAATTCCATTGCTTAATCGTCTGCGCCAAACCAATCATTATAATTGCAGTAATTCCTGGAATATCTTGGAATTATGTAGGGTCATTCGTCGCCAGTCCAGACGAGAAAAACTAGATAATCTCGAGGAGGAATATAATTTACATTATTTATATTCTGCTCATACATAGTACATATTGATAGTATCCTTTGATTAATTTCCGGTCAGAACGGAAGCGACAGGAAGTTGAAAATATTAACTAAAATTAAACTAAATTAAAATTAAATATACACCTAAATGTCATTCCCGTGTGGATCCCTATTTATAGTACCTCATCTAGCAGAAGGGGAGCAAATTTACCAAACCTTTTCATATTTGGTTGCAAATTAAAACAGAAAAGCTGCCACTCATAGGATGGTACAACAATAATATAAATACTAGATGTAACTTGACTTATGTAACTTATCATAAATTGGATGTAACTTAAAATAAATAAAAATGATGAATTTCGAAGCCCGGCTTGGGCAAAATTCGTGTTATTCGCTGTATGCGTTTTCATATGCAATAACAAAATCGATTTAAAGGCTTACCTTTCCAAAGCGATTTTTTTATTCGCTGGATCACACAAAGTATGAAAGAATAAGTTTTTCCCAACTCGTGACATACCGTTTTGGCCTATTTTATGATATTTAAAGAGAAATAAAAAAATTTGCTTCTTTTGGCGATATCTTTATTTTCAAGCAAGCTAGAATAATGCATAAAAAACCAAATTAAAGCTCTTGGAATCGAGTCACCTTTCATTTAAATTTTAGTGCATTTAAATCGTACGCTTAGATCAACTGTGGTATGCTTATATTAACCCAGTTGTATTATTATTTATACTAATCATATTACACAAGGGGCGACAAGCAATGCCGATGGCGATGATGATGAAAACGAGGAGGATATATATAGTGATAGCACAGAAGCAGATTCAGAGGATTCGGGGGATGAATAAGCTATTTTCTTATTTTATTTAACATTTATTTTTTTTTATTTAACATTTTAAGGTCGTTTCTAATTAAAATTTTTATATTTTTTGACAATGAAGAAAAAGTAAAGAAAGACAATGAAAAAGAATTGTAGTAGATACAGTCACTAAAATTACTCCTTTTCAGTTCGCCCTTTTATGCAACTACACTTGAGTGCAAAAAATTTGACTCAACCTGCATGAGTTTTGAGATAATGTGTATTCACTCCTATAGCACTTCCAACTAAAACTCCAATGCACCGTTTGAAAACTGTTATTTCAAATGATACTAGCTTGATAAGAGTCGGACCTGTTCTAACAAAGTTCTGGACCTAAGAATATGTAAAACACGATAGGGAAAAGTCATCCGATTCATGCTTAATTGTTTAGAAAGTGAAATTAGGAGTAGGGGTGGCATTTTAATTATTTTTTTAATACGTGGTGTTGCCTACTCCTAATTACACTTTCCAAGAACCTAGCATGGATCGGATAGATGACTTTTCTCTTTTGTGTTAAACATATTTTTAGGCCCAGAACTTTGTTAGAACAGGAGGGATTCCAATGAGTGTGGTATAATTTGAAACCACAGGTTTTAAGCTTTCAATCAGTATATTGAGTTTTATATGAAATGCTGTCAGAGTATATATAGATTCTCTCAAAACTCCTCGAGCATCTTTCTGAGTAATTTTTTTTGCACTTAATTGTATATTGATAAAAAATATCAAAAATGTTAATTGTTACCAAGAAAACAAATTTTTGGTGAAATTTCCGATTAATAATGGATAATTTAATTTATACGTCCGTTACTGTGGAAGCACGATGTAGCTAATTAAAGTTTTTTTATTATTTTAAAATTTTTTTCTTTCGAAATATAAACGCAAAATAAACATATGCTGCATCATTTCTGTCGGACACTTATTCTATTCAATATAAAATGTGTTTTCTTACATGTGTTATAAATGTCGGACAAGAGGTTATAAATGAAGTGATTAGCGGAAAATCGACATGTTAACCGCGTCGGACTCGCGACAAGATGCATGATTTTTGTCGGACACTTTTACCTTGCAATTCACATAAATTAAATGAAGTGATTCGCCAAATATTATCTTGTAGGTGATTAAAAAACATACCCCCGAAAATTCGACATATTACGTGTGTCGGACGCTCAAACTGAAGGGCCATTTTGTCGAACAAGCTAATTTTAAGACCAGCTATTTTTAGGTTCTACCGTCATTGTAGTGCAATCTAAATAAAAATTACATGGTAGGTCATAAAAAAATATAGAATCGTTAAATTGACACGTTTAAGAGGTGGGGGAGTGAAAACGCTGCCTATTCAAGACTTGGCATATGAAAAACTTATCCGGCTCATTTAGATGAACAGTTCGGCTAAGTTTCAGCTTGTAGGTAATAATTTTAAAAAAAGGGTCTGGCCCGGGGACTATAAATTTGTGTTTGTTAAATAAAATATTAACTCAATATTCTGAATATTCATTCTGAATAGTCATTCCCATGTTGTTGTCATCATTCCCGTCGCAGCAACTTCTACAAAAGCCTTACTAAAACGGTAATAAAATAATATTATGAGTATTCCAAAGAATAATGCCCAATATTGAAACATTCAAACCAGCAGTAACATCAAAATAATTATTAATTTATATTTCTATTTGAGACAACAACATATTACCAAATAGACGTTTTCCAGACAATTAACCGTATAATCTTTGTAGCCTTTGTATAATCTTTGAGTCGATCTATGCAGATCGCCGATATCTAAAATATTCAAAACATGTATAGCGTCCGGCGTCTTTGCATGTTATGCGTATAAAATAAGGATTATACTAATAAATAACAAATAACAGTGAAACAGGCCAGGACCCATTGTGCCGACATGGATCGTGCTTTGCGGATAAATACAAACATGATTTTTTAACTAAAAATGAACAAAACCTGTTATTTTTCTGTATCCATTCTCCAGCGTCAGGATAAGTTGGGCCTATCGCCGCCAGTATCTGTGTGGTATATGCAATATTTACCACTTAACTCACCATTTCTGTGAATGGTATGTTACATTTTCTTTTAAACTCTTAAAATTTGCTCTATTTAATAGCTGACCAAAAAGTTACAAAGCCATTCAGAAACTTACATTTATTGGTAAAAACATGTCATACAACATGGTGCCTTAGTTATTCATTTTCAACTACCACGATGGCAGTTATCTTTCCCCTATTCCCGCAGATCAAAGAGAAAGCCAAAGCGTTTAAGTAATTAAGATTCCACTTTGGACTGTATTTATGAAGGTGGAGGAATTACTATAACTGCGATCACGTGTGCCCTTGTATTTATTTTTGTAAACCACATGTCCGCAAAAGTGTTATTATTAGTAATTGCACGCGGACCAGAAATAGCGTTGAAAAGCCAGTGAAAACCTTTCACAGCACCGGATACTGCTCTTTGACTAGATGTTTATTTCTTTAGTTTGGTCAAGTTGATGTGGCTTTAAGTGGTCGTGAAAATTTGCTTAATTGAATCGGACTCCTTTGACAATGTTGGGCTATATTTGAGTTCGTTGAATTTCTGACAAATTTTCTGCTTCCCTTCATTAAGGTTGATATTGTACGTACGAGTTTATAAAAGCATATAGTGACAGCCTTAATCACAAGTGAAATGATGTCATGTTTATATAAAATTTAACAAAACTGTTTTAAAGGCATCTCGAAACCGCAAGAAAACAAAGGAAGTGGTGGTTCGTGAATATTATTCAGTACTTATATTACAAAAGGTACAAAATACCCAACTAAAGATAGATACAGTTGGCTAATTACGGTTTTTGAACTATTCGTCCTTATATAATACACAGAGGTGGAAAGTAAGAAACCAAATCATAACAATATATATATATATATATATATATATATATATATATATATATATATATATATATATATATATATAGATATATATATATATATATATATATATATATATATATATATATATATATATATATATATATATATATATATATATATATATATATATATATATATATATATATATATATATATATATATATATATATATATATATATATATATATATATATATATATATATATATTGTTATGATTTGTTTTTTTTAAGTAAATATAAATGAATAGCCCCTCGTTGGAGAAACATTTGTTTTAATTATATACATTTTATGTTTATTTTGATTATAATGATTGTTAATAGAGAAAATTTTATGGTTTTATCTGCTTAATATGTTTAGGGATAGAATGGGATGGAAATGTACTTACTTCACTTGCTTGTATATTCTCCAGACCTTATAAATATGGGCACTTATAAATAGGGGCTTATAAATATGGGAACAAAAAAAATGTCAGTGGACACTTCTGCATTTTCTACTTATGCAAAAATATTTGCTATCACTTTTCTGTATTTTTATATGTATTGAAATTTAAATTATTAATTATCATTGATTTTACTTATTAGAGCTTGAAATCTCTTAACCTTACAAACGGGTTCAAAATAGACTAGTATCCTGCATCTATATGACTTTAAAATGAAAAATTTATTTATGTTGCAAAAATTTTTCACAAGAGATTGTTGTCTCTGAACTTGCTTTAAATTGTATTATGGAATAAGAAGATGATTCGCAATTAATTAGCACATATGTTTATTTTCATAAGGAGATATTTTTAAAAGGATTGACAAATATTTAAAATTAAGAAACTATTTCACCCTACGACACCTATTATATCTTAGATTACTAACATTTTATACGGGATATTTAAATCCTTAACAAAGACAGAAAATAAAATGTGTGTATAAATACACAAATAGATTCTATTCCTTTACTAAAAGAGTTCTACTTGGTTAAAAATTATAAGTCTGTTTGTTACCTTTGATTTTTAGATTAATCCTTTGTAAACAAACCCCAAACAAAACACACACGCACTGCACTGCACTGTTGTATTATTACGATGCTGCTCCCCCATCAGTGGAATTCTGCACCTGTTGATCAGCAATGGCGTCGAATATCTGCATTGGCGTCTATTATGATTCACACTGCTTCAGGTCCAATATTTTATCTTTTATCGTCACTTTGCTTCTGGAAATCTCGTACTACGTGCTTGTACTCACTCTGACTTGCTTATCTTGTTGAACTTTTAATTTATCCTTACACGGATACGATCAAAAACACTTTGCAGCCTATCTAGGACACCATAGATATCCTCTGACGCCTAATATCATGCTACTATTATTAATATTCTCCAATTTTTTACAGTACAAGGTCCATTAACTTATGATTACTTAATTATACTTTATTAAACTTTGACAATTTTAATTACTTTTACTATGAAATTATTTAATTTTTATTGTAGGAAAGCTACTCCACGAAGCTACCTTCTTGGGTGCTAAATACGTTCTCTGTAGTTTGTTATACATCCCCACGGAAGTACCTTCATAAAACAAAAACAAACTTTCTTCTTCAACAACTATCTGCTGACCACTTGCGAATCACTGTTATTTATAATTTTTCCTATTACACACATTTACTTTTAAACCTCTTTTTTATATTTCTGATACAATCTTTGCACTATTTGTTTAATTCAATACTAGTATGGACACTTTCATTTTGTATGCGGTCAACAAACCTTACATTTGTGTCTTGCTATGAGGCTTTTAATAATATGGAACCCTACATTTGCTGATAGTTTTTTATTTATATTCTTATTACTAAACCTAGTTTATATTACTTTTATATTTGATAAATAATTAGTATAATCATTGATTGGTGTAAACTGTACTTGTAAAAACTTGTTGAAAAAAAAGTTCTGTGCAAATTTGAGCCCTTCTAATTAATTTTTAATCTAATCTCTCTTAATTCTAAGTACCTTTTTTTAATTTTCTATAACATGGCGGCATTTAATGCTTATATACATGCTGTATGTATGTATATATACTTTTTTCCAAGAAATTAACGCACCATCAAAAAATTAGTTAATACGCGAAGATTGAAAAAGTATTTCTTTACGTACCTCTTCTCCTTTGCTGTTGTGATACCGCATCCACGTCTGCAGCCTGGGCCTCCAATATTCTATCATGTACGCCTCTGCATACTCGATCCCCTGGCCGTTCCCGAACCGCCCTTGCGTCTCCGTAGCGGTGATCATATGCACCGTCTTCAAATCCACCTGGATCCATTCTTCCGGTTCGGTGGTCGCCTGCTTCTGGGGACACCACGCGCCCCCGTTCTTATCGGTCCTCACGCTGCAAACAATGAAATATTATAAATCCGTATGCATAGAGAGGAATCTTATATGGATCCTAGTAAAAGGGAGACACTCAGAACGAAAAGCCTGAAATGTAGGTCAGGGTGTCAAAGTAATAATGCAAGATGGATGTTGGGATCCTCACAGGGCGTAGCGGAAAGTAACGAGGAAGGGAAACGCGCGAAGGTGTGAAGACTTTAATGCTATTTGGAAGGGAAATATGAGTATTGGGATTATAATTTTGAGGGTTAAACGCATGAAGATGAAATGGAAATCGCTCCAAAAGTATAGCAGCCAGTAAAGTCAAAATAGTTTTTTCGTAAAAATATTATAGTGACTTCTCCGTCACACCGTTATTAATCGAATATGAAACAAATACTGACACTAATACTAAAATTATTTCACCCACCGATTTTAATCATTTGCGCTGATTATCTACCCTTCCCACGCTGTAATTTTTTTCAGAAAAAGCTATTTAAATGCAGATAAATTCCTGTGTAAATTCTAATACTATTATATGTATTAAACGGTCTGACTTAGGCATAGATACTGTACAAGTTCTTATTTTACTCGACTTTATCAAGGCTTTAGATATATTGAATTTCAATCAATGAAAAAAATTAGTTGCACAATTGTGAAAAGCTTCATCGAACATTTAGCTCACTACTCCGCGTTTAACATCCACTACTTAATCACCGATTTCATCGATGCTGAAATGTAAAAAGCAGCGGATCGCTTATTACTTGTTCGAGACTCCTGGTTTTCCAAGGAAGCGAGGAAAGTGTTGCCCATGAAAGCGTCGAAGTTTTCCTGCTTTTCGTATTTCAAGGGTGGTCTCTAGGGCGCTTCTATCCATTATTCATTGATTCGCTTCCGTGTAGGCCCCGTCAGCACCGTGGCCACTTTTTGGAGCAAATATTTGACTGTTTATTGCGTCTCATTTCATCTAATTTACTGCTTTACCACATTTATCTGACAACGCACCTGTTAACTTCTTACTGTGGCATGTTGCATTCGCGTCATCTATTATACCATAAGTTATGGTATAAATCTATATTTGTTTACTCCACGTATTAATTTACATCTATCTTTACCGGCGACTCCGCCAATTTTTTAAATTTTGATCGGCATTAGTCTTGATGTCGACATAATACGTAAATATGTATCATGTACCTAAATTATATTTGGCAGATGGATTTAAAAAATATATTAATTCGCTGAACATAGGCAACACATTATATAAATTCGGAATTTCATAAGTAATCCACAAGAGTTATAAATTTCGGGAAAAAAAAGAAACACTAAAATTATGTTAAATAGATAAAAAGAAGGTATATGCTCAAATTAAAATGCGATTAAACATTTAACGACACAGCGTCATTCCTGAAGAATAATAACCAATGAGCTCGAATCTATCCTGGATCCGGTTAATGAATTATTGTTGTTCCTTACTAAACTTGGTAACATAATACCGGTAATAATTTACATCAAATTGAATAACGGCGTAAAAATGACGTTTTAACAAAACACTTACCGTATTGCACTCCGTTTTACTTATTGTATCAAAGAAGCCACATACAATAAATCCACATTGTGTACCTACCTATATATCGCTTACGTTGAAACTGTATATTTTAGGAAATTGAAGGAGTCAGTAATTCTTTCCAATACCCTGATCTAATAACGTATAATGGTGCTGGTTATATGTACTTATATATAATGTCATATAGGATGTAAATAAAATATCGCCCATTTAAAATTGACGAAGGCTAAAATCTATACACTTGTGTTCACTTTAAAACTAACCACTACCTGTAATTGAAAAACAGCAAAATATTTGAGAATTAGCCGGTCCACGTCGATTTAGGGGGTACATTTTTGTCTCTTGAGGGGTCTTGATATGTTCATCCCCCTAACCCCTAGCAAC